>JAVQJD010057768.1:0-29237 GCA_036023655.1 Nannoperca australis
AAAATACAATTCCACTATAATATTGTACAATATACTATACTTTATAGAAACAATGTGTCGTTTAAGTGCTGTTGTATTCCCGGAACAAATTAGTCTTTAGTCTTTTCTTGAAAGTGGCCAGACAGGTAGTTTCTCTGATGGATCTGGGGAGCTTACAAGTAACAATAGCATTGTGTTATTGCTACTCCCACCAAAATAATTCTTCTTCCACCACTGCACTTGAGGATTTTTCTACCAGAATCTTTTAACAATGGCGGGCAATTTTGGCTAGATGGATAGTAAATTCAACAAACAACAACAGCTGCAGCCAAACATTTGGGGACATTGTTGTATGACCAGGGAGGCTCAGCTGCTACATCTTGTGCATCCCTCGTAATGAGGGACTCTTAAGCTTTGAAAATGACATTTATCCGTCTTCATAAATTCTTAGACAAACCAGTGTAGGTTTGTTTTTATCACTGAACATTCTGTCAGACATTCCACAGGAAGAAAGAGGTACTTTATTAAGTCCTGCAATAATCACCATGATACATTAACCATGAGCAGTTATGGTAATGAGGCTGAACATGACCTGTTATGTCAATGATGTCATTTATTAAGCTTATTAATTTAAATATAAATTAGCAGATATTTCTGCCAACCTACTTGTCTTCACCTGTGTGGTAATAAAAGCCGGAGGGATAAAACTTCTTATGAGTGACACATTACACACGCAGCTAATATTAATAACCAGGTAATCACCTTTTCACTCTCCTCCCATTTTGTTGCTAGGCAACCAGAAGAGCATAGCGCATACTATGTAATGATCCTTGTATACCCACTGAGCTGTCTCTGTTACCAGCGATCCTCATGCTTACGCCTTGCATTTGACCGATTGTGTTCTGTATGATCGCAGCTTTAATCTGACGTTAGCATTCAGTGTTATAGCTGGTGGATTTTTTCCATTTGCTGTTGGCTTTCAACCCCATCAGGGCAGGTTAGAAAACAGGAGCTTTGAGGAGAACGTCTTCTAAATTGAACATCAAGAGCCAAGTCTCAGTCCACAAAGCACAGGTCTGCAGTGTCATGGAGCATTCTTCACTGAGACAATGAGAGCCCAACCTACACATTAAGGCCAGACAAAGGCTTTGGAAAATGATTAGAGTGGACCAGGTCTCCAGCCTGTTTTCAATTAGCCATCCCCAGCCGAAGCCACAGACGTCAGATTGCTGCCGTCTTGCACAAGTTGCCCACCTGCCACTGCCCCATTCCCACCACCATCTCCCTATTCCTACCACCATATGTCAGGTGTTGCACCACTTGCCACACCAGACCACCATATCTCCACTTCCACTAAAGAGCACACTCCCCGGACAAAGGTTTAATCCAAACTGCTGTCCAAATACAGAATAGCCTCCCAGAGGAATGTGTTGGACAGATAGCAGACACTGGTCTGCAAGATGAATAGAAAACCTCCTGACCACACCGGTAACAGAATTTGACTGTTGAACGGCAGTGAACCATGTGATTGGTCAGCCAATGGACTGTATTTGGGCATTTCACTTGGCTATTGATCAAAATTGCAATCAATTAAAAAAAATAAACTGCCAATCATACTGTGTGAGCTTATCGTATGTTTTGCATGCTCTGCAACTTTGAAACTGATAAATGTATTAGAGGAAAAACTACAATATATTCCTCTGGAGTGTTGTGGAATTAAAGCATGTTGGCGTAAACAGAAATACCTAGTACCTCAAAATTCTACTTAAGTACCTTAAGACCTTTGGCTGTATGCGGAGGGGGTGGGCAAGTATGAAGACTTTACTAAGAACTCTTCCTCGGTCTATTTGCCACATAGACAGACACTGTAACATAACGTCCTGTGTGCCAGGTAGCCTAGCATGGATGATGAACACAGTAATGGCAGGAATAAAATAAAATACACTGAAGGGTACACATGGCTTGTTAGAATCTAAAAACCACCATCAAAGTGCACTTCAGCATGGTGGCACTTCCTAATTACTGCACATTCACACTGAGCAGCAGTGGGGCCAATGCCTTGTTCAGGGACACACTAATGCTCAGGAAATCTGAATGAATAAAGGCTTATCCATATCATTGTTACGCTTTACTGATAATGACTAGAGTCTGAATAATATAGGCTGAGTCTCTGTTACAGTCAAAGTGAAACTTGAGACTAAGACCGCCTTGTTACTCAAATCTGTATCAAAAGAAGCCATGACAGACTGAATCCTACTAATCCATCTTCACACGAATTCAGAGGACTTGCACGACCATACGCAGGTCATTGTGTCCTCATTTGGGAATTAGAGAGCAGAGTGAAAGTGTTGTGCTTAGGATGTAAAGGGAAACTGTGGAGGTAACGACCTCCACGTCCGTTTTTATACTCCGGCTTCAGATTTGTCTCTGGCCTGTGAAACCCTTTGACTGAAAAAATATATGATTCCTACATACAATTTGAATTCCTGACATCCTCGTCTTCTTTTTTTTTGTTTCATGTAATTACTTATCAAAGGAAGCCTAGAGGCTGAACAGCGTTCATTAGTTCAAAATAAAAAAGAAATCAGCAGAACAATTAGATGTGATAAAATATCTCAAGATTAGATTACATGAGATTTCATGTTCCATTAATCATCCTTAAGCCCCAAGAACCCAATCACCCTCCAATCCCCTCGAGGGTCCCAACCCTTAACTTCACAGCTATGGCCTTAAATGCTGCCCAGGCAGCTCACAGTGGGGTATTGTAACAGATGAGCAACCTGTACAATTAAATGCATAAATAAACACGGTGAAGAGGAAATACTTGTCGCCCAGTCTCACCCAAACAGCATATTTTTAGGTGCTTGTTAATCCAAAACCTGACATTTATTTAGAAATGCTTTGGCCTTTAAATTATGTCAGCTCTGTTGGTGCCTGCATATTTGGTTTCCCACCTGCGACAATGTAAAATGTAAAAATAATGATGATAAAACAACCAGGTGTGTTAATAGGTGGCTGGGGTAATGTGGCTATTAAATAGTTTCAATGAGGAGGAGGAATAAGAAGAGCACGGAGTTACAGACAGTCTCAGAACCTACGAAAGTGGAACCAATATGCTGCTGGTCTTAACAGTGAACCTGCAACCAAACTGTTCATTTCTGAATATATGAATCTCACCTTTTTTCCTGCGCTGCTCTAAATAGATAAAAGAAAGAAAAGCATTCAAATTTTGAGGCACACCTAATGTAGCGACAGCTCCCATCCACTCTTTCAAGCCTAGAATCGAGTTAGCGCAGACATAATCACGTTATCGGGTGTTCTCTTTATCCTGGTAAATTTACAAGCCAGGCTGCTGTTGTATAGGTACACTACATATACGGTATGCTGCTCTTGTTTCTTATTGAACTGTCTTAAAGACAAAAAAAAGCATGAAAACTGTTTCAGTCCAGCGCTATTATACTCCTCCTACACATGTACAGACATTGATTATGATTATATAGTGATTATGCATTCTGCATGCCAGCCACGCAGCAGAAGAGTGGAGGGGAGCATTAAGAGGCTTGGCGACTGTGGGACTCCCTGCTGAGATGAGAGGGGAGGTAAGAGCCAAGGAGAGGGGAGTGTGGAGAGGGCTAACCAATCGGCTGTATGCTGGGAATGGGACCAATCATGGCTACAGCTCGGGGCTCTTTCACTGTAATTCCACCTTTTTTCTTACATCTCCGTCTTATTTACTTCTCTCTTCCTTATCACTCTCTCTCCATTTCTTAGCACTCTTTTTCACTGCTGTCTGCTTCATGAATCATGTGATTGTGCCTCACACACCTCCCTTAGTCTTACTGCAACCTTTATACTCCTGAGTACACCCCTCCAATTCCCCATTCAACCCCACCCTGGGTTTTCCCCTCCTTCACTGAACACTTTTCTACCCCTGGTTTCTTATTCACTGGCCACCCTGCTTTACACAGTCCACTCCCCATCGTCAGATTATTATTCTGTCTGCAGTCACTAAGGAGATGCACACACCATCCATCACAATGTACAAATTCTCAGAGCGCGGATTCGGTTGGGTCCTAATTAAAAAGCCTTTCCACTCGTTTTCTTGAGAGATAATTAGACTTTCATCTCACCAGGATGCCACATCCATAGATCCAGTCTCTTCCTCCAGGAAGCCTATAGGAGAAGAAATAAATTCAAGGGTATTTAACCACTCTCCTTCAGGGCACCAGTCAATAATTAAAGATATCTTATATTACAAAAAAAGTCAGCCTTAAGTGAAGCAAAGAAAAAGTGTAATATGTTACATTTTTTGAGAAAAATGTGTTAAACTGAATAGAGATATAAGAAACTTTCTTCCTAAATAAAATGTCAGGGCTATGCTGTGCAGCAATGAGCCTTCATATAACAGTTTAAGACATTGATTTTTAAGTAACAACACTAGTGCAGGAGTCCACTGCAGTGACTGGGTATAATTCTGATGTGAGCTTGGAGGCCATGGAGCTGTGGGCCTGATATGAGACAGCTGGAAAGGTTGAATTATTGAAGAGCACGGACGAGCTCTGAAACACGGGCCATGTCCTCCCAGCTGCTTCGTGTGCCGAAGCCGACACTTCAGCAGTCATCAGACGTGTGCAGTTAACAGGGTCCATCTGTTATTGAGGCGTAATGAACACAGTGAGAGCCATGGAGAAATGAATCACTGCCACTTTATTAACGTGCGACAGTAGCAATGAGTGTGCCATCCGTACAGTCGCAATGGTAACAATTATGATATCTCTGATTATAATGATGATTAGAATGCAGATGATGGCAGTGGAGATGATGGCGTTAATGAAGGTGCATGTGTGTCTGCTATGATGATGACGGTGCACAAAAATCACAGTTTGGAAAAATCCACATGGTGACAACATTCACATTTATGCTCATTATGCATGCATGAAACAAAAATGATTTGCATATTTGCACTGGACTTGGGGACCTGAAGGACCGGAGAAAAATAACAAAACATTGAAATCACCATTACTATAATTGTTGACAGTCTCGTGTAAACACATGCCAAATCTAAAACTCATCATTCTAATGTAGAACAGGCCTGCGATGAAAAGCATGCAGAGTGTAACCTCCAAAATCAATAACCAGCCTGCCTTTCATTACATAAGTGAAATTTGTATTCATCTCAGAGATATATATTTATCCCACTTATACCCTTGGCTCAGGAGTAAATTCATTTAGTAATGATTACCTGACTCAGGTAAAACCAATTTCCATTCACTTGTTACCCCGAGTCGGTGACAAGGGCACAGCCAGGGTCACTTTTCAGCAGTTTTTGGTTGCAGGAGCCCCATCAGCACTTGATGTCTGTGTGTGTGTGTGGGCGTCCGGGCGTGTGTTTGTATGTGTGTGAGGGAGGGGGCATCTATTTGCTATAAGACCGTCAAAAAAGGCATGTTGCAATGACACAATTGAGGTAGTGCATCTTGGCTTCAGTGCTGCTGCTAAGTTTGAAGGCTGTCAGCGAGGCTGCGTAGGCGTTCAGCAGTCTCACTCCCCTCGAGAACCGCATTCAGATAAAAATACTGAAACTACTCATAGATGCCGAAGGGGTTGTGGTGTACATACAATATGTTTCGATGTGAAACTTGGAGAACTGTGAAAAAAGTATCTTTTTCGTAAAAGGGGAAATAGTGCTTGATTTAAGAATACATATTAATGGTACAGGTAGGAAAAGCTGAAGTTATTTCTGTCAACATGAAATACTTTAGCCTAAAGGTAGACACCATCACTTTGTCATTTTGAAGGTACCTTCTTTCCTCCAGGATATCTGACTAGGAAGCTCCTTATGTGGCTGTAGGTAGAAAAGAATTTCACATACTGCTACGTTCTGCCAAAAGCCAGCTCAATTAACCCAGTTAAGGTTAGGGTGGATACTGCACAGTTCTTTATCTTTTTCAACCATCACAGACTGAACTAAGTTTGAATAAAACAGTAAATTAACTCAAATTATTTCTTTTAACAATTTGTACGAGCTGGACTGTAAATGTTACATTAGATGCTGTTGGATGAGTTGTATTATTTTACACTGATGAACACGGTGCCTTAAAAATACATTCTCTATGTTTGACTCATGCATGTAAATCTAGTCCATGGTAGATTATTTGACGGGAAGGTTAACTAGTATAATATGTAACCTTTGTCCCATCTGTGTACAAGGCAGCCTGCTGCAGCCATTCTTTCTTTGCATTATCGCTTTTGTATTGACACGATTTTTGAGTTTTAACTTGTGAAACTTGGCCTCACAACAAGAACATGTTTGAACCATGTCAAATGAATGTTGCTTTCTGCTAAATTAAAACTTTCTGCTCTGTTAAAATCCCATTACACTCAAATGATATAACAATTGTGAAATTAAATGTGAATCTATAATTTGAGTAACTTACTGGCCACACTGCCTGTTCAGTCACGTTCTATCAATAACCTACAGCAGTGTGTGGTGTGTTTTAAGTCTCAGAATTGATGACACTTGATGACACAATTTTATGTACAGTAACAAACAACCTCATTGGTATCCAACAGATAACAAATCATACATGTGTTTTTATTTAGCTAAAACCATACAAAAGGAAAAACCTGAAGACTGGCTGCCAGGCACTGCGCCAACACCACGAAATTGGAGGTGGGCTATTTTAGTCTCATTTTATCCAAACATATTATCAAGCCATCCAAACAGAACTGAAATGGGCCACAGGGAAAACACATTTTAACACAGATTCTGTGGCGTTTTATTTTAACTAAGGCACTGATTTTATGGTAGGGTAAAGTGTGGAGGGAGGAACTTTCAGATGGATTCAGTTCTTGGAGAAGTAAAAAAGGCTTAATGAAGTTTATTTAACTCCTCAGGCTCACTGAGATAAAAAACTGTTACCAGCTGCACCCCACGAGGCTACATTTGGAATTTCACAGATCATAAGGTTTGCTCGCAGTTTCATTTACACAGCTATTTAATTTGTTTCTCTCCATTGAAAACAATAGAGATAATTGCAGCTGACGCCATCAGCAGTCATTTTGTCTATTGAGAGGATGTAGATTTGTATTGTGAGATATTATAACACAAGTTTTGTCTCAAATTCATGTAATCACCACCTGAATTAATGGTTCCCAAACAGCGTCACACAACGTCATCAGCACTTGCCATCATTAATAACAGTTGTTAAACTCCCTGTAGTGTCAAAATTAAACATTTTGCACTGTAGCAGGCTACATGACATCTTGTTCCCACACAACTACTGGAGATCTTGTCCCTGATCGTCAGCTAGGCAAGTGTTTACGCGTGTAAACCAAACTTTCATCCTCTGAGATGTTGCTCCTTCTCATTAGTGTTGACATCAGTAGAAGTAGCGAAGCATCATATGCTTGATCTCTATCAGTTTACTTTACCTTCATGAGGAGTTCTGCCGTACGCGCTTTCCCTCGCACATCAGTTTCTTTGGTTTATTCTTGTGGAAATTCTTTGATGTACACATTGTTTACAAGTCTACTGAAAGCCGACACACAATTTTTTTTCATTAAAACTACCTATGGCAATGGTATTGGTTCTCTCGAATGTTAGTCCCTCTCTAATTAGCTGCTGTGAGCATCTGACAAGAACAACAACATCTTTGCTGCTCTGCGGGGGGTAGCAGAGGGTCAGACTGCACCACGCTGAAAATAGCACAACAGAAACACATTCCAGTTTAACAGCTACATTTACCTTTACTGCTAAATTCATGCAAATCTGGATTGCAGTTAGATAGTGACATGTTTGTTCTTCCAGTTAGGAAAACCAGAGGGCGCTGCCTGTTGCCATGTCAGACATGCACCTAACCTAACAAGGATTTGTTATGAATAATGAACAGTTCGAGACAATTTTGGATATGGAACACTATGGTGCATAAGGCACATTAGCCTTTGCTTTTGATTCCTGTCCTGCTTTAGGGAGAGATGTTCAAAGCTCTTCCACGGCAAAATGCCGTGCGCTTTCAAAGACCCCCTGCTGCTTGTGTCAGAGCTCCAGTTCTCTCTGTACTACATAAATTAAAGTTATCCCAAATGTCTTGTGGCATAAATGGAAGCTTCAATCCTCTGCACGCATTAATTAGGACTATAACACAACCTTGCTATATCCTCATGAGCAAGTGGATTTGTAACAACTTCAGTGCCCTTCCCCCCAAAATGCGTTAACTTTAGATTATCTTTATTACAATGTTTGGAATAAGAGCAAGTGTGATTATGAGCCAGTTGTTAAAGCCATTATAATAAACATCACTATCTGTTATTGTTTATTAGCCTTATTATTTTGCGAACAATGTAACCCAGGTGTAATCGGACTTTTCACAAATTGATCCAACACAAATTTCAGTTTTGGTGATCTATATAGAAATGTTCAAATGTTGTCAGTGATGTATCTATGATTATAAAAGAAATGGCTTTGATAAATTGAATATTGATGAAAATACTGTCCCATGGGAATATACATTATTGCATATTCCCACTACAGAAAGCCCAGAGGTGAAAAGATTGATTACATTTTCCTGTCTTCTCTTGCCCTAATTAAAGATCTAAGGGATAGCCCCTCATGGGAGGTCTAACTCAACTGTTTTATCTGTACGTCACATGATCCTGCTTCATCCAACAATGGCACACCTCCTGTTTTACCTATGGAGATATACTTAGGCTCATTTGGGTAAAGGAGTTCATTGAGATTTGACCACAGAGAGATTCTATATTTGGCAGGTGGTTGGGAGAGCACCCCCGCTGCGTTAGAACAAAGCACACAGAGAGATTCAAAAATCTATATAATTTTCTTGGCTCTAACATGACATTATGCATTATTTCATCTGTGTGGAGAAATGACACTGCAAAATATGGTTGTTTAGGCTCCTAAAACTGTCAGAAAAGATTACAGTGGAAGGGATTTATAGCTTCTTCCCACTCTTCGTACTGCGCAACAATAAAACAGATGGTGTGGCATAAATGTTAGTCAATCCCATTGATTCGGCGACAGGTGCCAATCAAAGTGCGGTCGCTGACAACTTTGAAGATGACGGAACGCAGAGTTAACATGCTTCATTATGCTTCCTCATTATCTGGAGTGACGCACGCCAGCGAGTTTCGACAAATGGACTTCTCGCCTTCACAACAGCTTCATTTGAATCCAAATCAATAATTCTCTCTCCAACCTGAAAGAAAACAATGATCAAAACAGGGACTCTCAGCACTCCAGAGGACCTTTTCTTTTCCTTGGCAGGAAATTGGCCTTAAATTGAATTTGGAAATCAGCATGGCAAAAAAAAATCTTTACTAAACAAATAAGCGTACATTGTCTTTTGGTATCTGAAGTCAGCAGGGAGAGAAGAGGTGTCCAACACTGATTGGAAGCTCTATTGCCAACAAAACAATTCAATTGCGGTGAACAGATTGGATATTTGTCTCAATCGTCCAAATAATTCCACCTACATTCATTCTAACTAACTTCAATTGAACTGGTTGTGTTATAGGAAGCAGTGGTCAGTGCTTAGAAGATACTGAGGCTGATTTGATTACTTTGCAATCAATTCTACTCAGTTTTAAATCCCATGTGTTTATAAACATCCTGTGGAGTGAAAAATTACTTTGAAACATGATGTTGGAGCCATTATATTGTTCAAAATATCCCATAAAGGGCTGCTATCAAGAGGTTTGTGCTCAGTACAGCAGAGGGCATTTTTCCTTCTCTTTCATCTCAGAAGTGTCAATGTGAAATGGCACATGACAAACAACATTAAATTACTATAAAACATTCGCACCTTTGACTTGGCTTGTTAAACTCTCAAGAAAATCCTCTGTAGTAAACTAGGAACAATCAATATTTCAATTAAAGCAACCATTTTCTGAAAAGAGGACAATGACAGTTGGCCTTAAAGAACATACTGTATATACAGTACATACTAAGGCTGCAAACAGAATTTCCTTTTTTTTTTTAAGAATTCGTGTCAAGATAACAACAACAAACAATTACAAATAATCTCAAGTTCCTAGAGCCTAAAGTGACATTTTTAAAAGGAAAAGTCAGACATTTTGGGAAATATATTTACTTACTTTCTTTTCTGCAAAGAGATATAGGAGAAGATTGATACCTCTTGTATCTGTATGCTAATAATAAAGCTGATGCTAACAGTTGACATTTATTAACATGGTACAAAGACTGGAAATAGGGGCTGGACTTTGAGTCTTGGCTGGTTGCCGGACAAGAAATAGTTTGGCACGTAACCCACAGTTAAATGGGGATTTGACATTTTAACATTTCCTTTTTTGTTAGGAGTAAATTAATTAGTAATTAGTGAGCTTTAGATGTGATGGTAGGTGGATTTTTTTTTAACCTTCAAACAGAGTCAGGCTAGGTGTTTCCATTTTGCATTTTCATTTGTATTTAGCAAACTTAGTTGGCAGCATGTCATAGCTTCATATTGTGTAAAGACAGGAGTGTCGTCATGATCTTCTCATCTACCTGTCAGTAAGAAAGCAAATAAGCGTACCCCCCATGTTAAACTTTGCTGGTTTTGTACACTAAAGTGAAAATATTTAATTGATGAGGAATTCTTTAAGTAAAATAATGGTATAATACAATGCTATAAACTACTTAAAATTGAGTGTCGAAATAGTTCTAGATTCAGTTTTTATTTATTTATTAAATAATAGATCAAGGAACTGTTTCTGCACTAGTGCGCACACACACACTTTAACTGTATCATGCCATTCAAGCAAATTCACCGCTTGTGTTGTGTCCTCAACCAAATCAATTCTACAATCACATCTACAGAACCACTCCTTCAGGACGGGTCAGAAATTCCTCTTGACTTGCTGCCTGTCTACATTACAAAGCCTGGACTGACACTTTCCTCCATTGTAGAATTTCTAGTCTAAGTTGTCAGGAGTCCTGACAAATTGCTTCATAACCAGCAAGTCAAAAACCAGCTGTTGTCAGAGCTGTTAGGCATCAGCATGAATAGCAGCAAAAGAGCATGCTGTACTGTTCAGAACCATCCACAGACACTCTAGCTTGCCAACAGCCTTCCCATTAAGTTATTATCACTACCTGCACACTCATGTTGGCGAGGTTAAGAATTCAAAACTCCTCAAGAAGACCTTTGTCAGGGTTGATACAGATTTTACATTTCTACTATTCTTACAGATTTAAATTACTGTGATGAATGTAGAATACTAGGTCACAATTCAATAAGATACCAGGGCTCACAGAAAAAATGGGTCCTATCACTCTACAGTTGAAAAACATTTTTACTAAAAGCAAGTATTGTAAAAACAACAATAAATGACTAAAGATAGTTACGTGTAATAGGGCAGTCATTTTTCTCATTGGGTTTTCAAGATATTTTGTCCATTTATCAAATCCCCCAAAAATTCAAATAAATGTTTTATACATTAAAAAAAAGAAAAAACATTCCTCAACTGGTAGTGAGCATGTTTTTTCTTTTTTCATCATTTAAAACATCTGAATTACATCCAGAAGGGAAAAAAAGGTGAGCAGATGCTCTTACAGTAACACTTTCTGGTGATGCGTGGCATGAACTGCAATCGTGTATGCACTTTTTTTATTAAATATTGGACACATTTATCTAAAGGGTCATGCACTATGAACACAGGTAAGCAGACTTCTGGCATAAGTAGTCAGGCACAAACACTAAAGAAATGATTCTCTAACCCTTATAGTGTTACAGAATGGGTCCCGAAGTATTAAAGACAAGCATTAAGCTTTAGAGGACAAGGATTAGATGGTTTAAACTGCAAGTGCAAGCATTGTTCTTGCTAATTAGCACGTTTTCCAGCATCATTTTCACTAAGTAGGTTATTTACAAACCCATTGACGGTCATTACTTTACCAGCCAAATAAATGTTAAAATGGGTGTGGGGTGGGGTAGATTCACTAGTGAAAACAGTCAGGCCTTTTACACAGTTTCTATTTAGAGAAAGGAGGTCATGTATTCTGAGATGTGGAGTAGGAACTTGGTCATGAGGTAAATGAGGCATATTTGTTTATTATCTGGTGTTTTGTTACTTATCAAGATCTTGGACTGCTGACAACATGCATTATTACACTGTATGACACAGTTGGCACCAACACCATACTGAACTGACAGTTTTAAGTTGCCTTTTATACCAATATGCACCGAGTGACAAAAAAAACAAGGCAAATACAAAATATGAATTTAATGAATACTTTGGTACCCCTTGGTGAATTAAAATCCACGATCAAAAACATTCAGCTTCCGTTTGTTTATGTTTTAAATTGTTTTTATATAGATCTAGATATCGATTGATAGATTCATATCTAGAAGGTTATGTAATATAATAATACATTTTCCGATAAAAGTACAACCTCCCAAACTATACCTCCCTAGTTTATGATAGATACCCAAACAGGCCCAGACTGCCAGATTGATCTGCTTTAAATACAAAATTGCACATCCATTTCATGACATGATTAACTCAGAGGAACACAGCTGTCAGAAAACAAAGTAATTATATAACACCAGGTCAGTAAAACAAAGATAAACTTTATAAAAAATCTTCATTAACTTGTAATACATTAATCATAAGTCAACTATAGACCAAACTGATTTGCAATGCAAAGATGAATAGCTATTAATCACTTAAGAAAGATCCACTAAGCTACAGAGAGTTGTTTAAAGATCACCTGTTTCTCTGCTGCTGGTGTTAGTTTGACACTGTGGACTAGTGTAATCTCTACATATCACTGTGCCTGTGACTTTCTGTACTCTGTATGGTCATTATTATTCGTATAAAAATAATGAATTCATTTTCAGTGAAATTAATTAACTGTTCAGCGGTTCAGTTTCAGCGGTGTGCATGTTTGAAAGTGAAAACAAAAGTAAGGTGAAAGGAATAATGTTGAACAACTGAAAGGGAGCCAAAAGTTTCATTTATCTGTTTGTACAAGAACTAGAAAGATATTTAAATTGGATGTACTTTTCCAATTATTTGATAACAATCCCTTGTCAAAAAGTCTTTCGACAATTCTTAAAATCCTTAAGGAATCAAATCAGAATTTCTTATTTTGGAACCAATCCTCCAAGATTTATAGCCCAAAGACGGATCTTTGGGCCAAATTCTCCCTTGCTCCAAATTCGTTTTAGCACTTCGAGGGTTCAAGAGTAATTTTGAGATAACTTCCCATATTAATAAAAGACATGATGACATAAGACCTAAGAAGCAATTATTTACTCATTAAATGGGTTAGCAGGTTGGCCTAAAGCTGCAAAGGCTAATTAATAAGGTAGTTGGCTCAGTCCCTAATGGGAGGCTGTTTTCCCTTTGTGAGTCAGTGACTGAAAGCTTCTGAGTGTTACTTCAGTACAGAAAAACACTGATAAAGTCATCGACAAAGGCCCTTGACCCCAAATTCATCAAGACATGTCTTAAAATGCAAACAATGGATACTGTGCTCTGATTAAGTTTGATGTCAGAATAATGTGTTGTAAAGTAATACTTATTCATGAATGAGCATATATATTTTCCTTCAACTGCAGCACCAAGGTCCAGTTTTTAACTCTTAAGGAATTCTTACGTCATCTTCAGTGAAAAAGTTTCTAACTCATGTAACATTGAGAACAGCAAGTCTATCAAAATGAAACAAGCTACACAGCAACTAACCAATACACCATGTTTTACTCCCCAAACATGTGCAGCTACTTTGCCTTCATCAGGATGGTTGATAAAAGGTGGTGGAATAAAGCATGGTGTTTTGGAGAGTTGTATGAGTGAATGGCTTAGTGTATTTAAAAGATCAGGCTGGTCATATCTGAAATCCCACAAAAAGACCAAAACCAACAATTGAGTAGTTTGTAACGTCTGTGTAGCCAACACATCAGTAGAAACACTGGGCTGACTGGGTGACACACTGGGTGACACACTGGGTGACATGTTCCTTCAATACCATTGTAGTTCATTTTTGGATTTGGTCTTTTCATGGGCTTTGTTGACAATATGAAAAATACAAAATATCAGCAGTTTTTTCCTTACATATTGATCAAAATGTCTCTTGTCCTTGAACGTTATTTTACAACCTTGTGAAAATGCATACCTGTTTCATGCTATTGCCACATAATCTAGTGATAGAATGCAACTGTTATATCATTCAATAGCAATTATAAAGGTCTGTCATAGGTTTCTGGTCAGATTTTTTGGCGGTACCAATGAATTTATATGGGGAGTTGCATGCATCTAGAAAACATACAAAAACTGTTCAGTACAGTAGCAAAAACAAATCTCATTAACTTTAATCTGATTGAAGAATGTTTAAGGCCTCTTCTGATTAATGAAAGACACAATGGTTAGGTTAAAACTGTGCTCCCAATTTACAAAGGACTGTTGGACTTAAAGTCTTAAGGACAAAAACAATGGGAATATTTTAGTATAAATTCATAATTAATGTCATTTGATTTTTCATAGAGGTTTAAAATGAACAAATCTGCATAGATGTTCTGCAACAGAAATAAGAATAGCTCTGCCACTACAGCCTTCAGAATGGCCCTACAGTAGCTGTGTGTGAGAGCAAATTGCATGTCTGCCAGTAATACAATGACAGAAATAATTTAATCCCTAGCATCATACATAGTGGCTTGGCAGAAAAACTGGGATGGCACCACCATTGCGACTTCAAAGGCTAGTGTCCCATAGCAACCAGGGAGTTAAAAAACAAAAATAAAAAATTGAAGACAGGTAATCAGCCACTCCATCAAACAATTTGAATCCCACCTCAGCATGCTGAGGTTACTCCTCCCCAGATACTCGTGTGTCTTATCAGGACTTCTCAGGCAGCAGGGAATAGAGAGAGAAAAAGAAAAGACAGATGTACGTGCCCCTGCCAATGCTGGAAAAAGTGCCTTTGCTTGCTCTCTTATGCGTGAAGAGGAATTTAAATCTCCAGAGTAATACCTGTGGTTTTGTGATACATTTACCAAGACGTTTTCTCCTCTGAAGACATCTCAAACCCCCTTAAAACATCTTTTGAAGATGTTTAGGGATCAGGGTTTTGCAGTAGTTGGATCCAGTGTACTGGAAGAATCCTGGAGTTTTCCTAGTGGCATCACTGTATTTTCAGGAGAATAGTTCGACATCCACTTCATTTTCGTTTTGTGTTATTCTTTATGACTATTATTTTAAATATTCAGACACAAGTGTAATGTCTACCCGGCCGTAGGCTGTCTACTAGACTTTGGCCACTTGGAAATCTGATTTAAAGTACCTTGTAGTCTTGATGTGAGCTGCAATTCAATTTACAATTAGCCCTGTCATGCGGGTACAAGACTGCAGCTTTATTATTAGACACACTGTCATAAACAGGGCAGCAGAACAGCACTGTGTGATTAATGCTTCAGCCCCATCCTCTGGATCAGAGGCACAATTACATTGTGATTGACTTAGCTGGATCACTAATGCTACTGATGAGCACTGTTCTGTCGCTTCCCTTTGTCTAAACAGTGTTTTCCCCTCCCAGCAGAGTGACTTTAATGGAACTGCAGTATGTGGAGTGCATATAAATCCTTTACCGAGATGTTTAAATGTATCAGTTGTGACAACAAAAAGAGCAGCGGGGAGTGATTCCAATTAATGGAAAGAGCAGCACAGAAATATACGTAATATAATTAAGTAACCTTGTCCCAGATTTAACTTTGCAAGGGACTTTTAATGTATTTTTTTCTAACTTGATCCCCAAGTCCAATTTCTTTTCACTGATGTGCTTGAGGGTCTTCTTTGATCAAATTTATTCAAATTGATTCCTGAGAGATAAATCTCCTTCAAGTGAAATGAAAATAAATAAGAGTAATGCCTAATTTCCTGTTGTCATTTTTCATATGCTGAGCAAAGTATATGAACAGTAACTTACTGCATCATTTATCATAAAACTATAGCATTAACAAAAGTTCAGTATACCTTATTACATATACAAGACAGAGTGTAAAATGGGCATGCACACTGACTAGGGTGAGATTAGGCTATACGTTTTCTTGTATTGTGTTAAGGCAGATGTTGCTAATATTATCGACTAAAAATCACTGAACACTTTGTACACAAATACATGTCAGAGAAAAATATTACTGGACTGTATGCCATTACTTGAAGTATTACTCAAATACTAGCCATTATTGAGGACATGTTCCTAGCAAAACAGATTTGGCAAATGGTATAATGCAGTTTGCAGCTATGGAAATACTGGAAATCACCAAATTACCTTAGATCGACCTTTAGAGCAAAACACACTGTGCACCACTGTACACACAAGTGGGATGCAAATTTCCCCCAAGCATTCATCCACCTACAAGACTAGACAAGACTGGATCATGACAACAAATCATGATGTGGTCCACAGTGTGTGGTATTCCATGCTATAAAACTAGTTTTTCCCCTGGAGCTGCAGCACAGTGTACATGACATCTAGCTGGGCACCGCCTTCCTGCTTGTTAGAAGTCTGAGTGTTAGTTCGAAGTGCATGCATGGATTTATCTTTAATCCGGCATGTCTGACAGTCTGTTCAGCAAGCTTCAACTAAATGAAAAAGCAAACAATGAACGGCCTCAAATCCTAGTTTGCAAGAGTAGACTCATATCCAGGATAGACTCAAACATTCAATCAAATAACACAGCTGTATCTAAGAACCTGTAGCCTCTAGATGGCTGACTGACTATGCAGATTTTCTAACATAATCTCATTTTAGCTGACATGAATGGATGTTTCCAAAAATTGAATGTTTTATACAATGGATCAGCAGAAATTAGGTCTTGTTATTGAATGACATTGACATTTTAAACATATGTGCATCATATGTAAAACTCTTTATAGGATATATACGAGATTGATTTTACATACAGTAAAGTGCAATGTAGGCGTTTGTGACTTTTTTCAAAGCTGCCTGAAAACATGAATATAATACAAAGCCAGCCCCCGCTGCGCTGAAAGAGAGCCAGGGGGCGCTTGTTTTTATCTCCTCAACATTTGAGCAGGTGTTTGCAAAATGAATCAGAGAAATAGAATTGTTCACTTCCTTTAAGATTTTAGGTTTTGCGTAACTAAGATTAATTGGCTGTATAATCTTTGATTTACACGCACTCCAAAAAAAAAAAAAAAGATTATGAATTTGTCCATGGTAAATTTTATGGTATATTTTATTTTTGATGATTAGAATGCTCCAAGACTAATGAAAATAATAATTTGAGAAAGTAATTAATGGCGTATGTTATACACACATACACACAATGTTAACTCACTCATAAACAAGATTCACTTGTTTAAGTAAGTCATCCTAACAATTGTTTAATGCATAGTAGTAGTAGTAGTGAACAGCACAGTTGGTCACTAAATATGATAGAGAAGGTGTGTAAAATAAATTAGCAATTAGCTAGGTAATTGGGATTTCTTGGCTATGCTTTAAAGGGAAAATTGATAATTCCAGTATTTTTTTTTACTTTATAAAAAAAAGAAAAATTCTGGTGGAAGTACTTCATTAACTGATGTTTAATAGATTTAGGTTATGTTTTTCTCTGAAGGCAGATCTGTTCCGCAGAATACTTCGTCCTGTGCCAGCCATCAACAGACTTTTTTCTTGTTCTTGTGGCAGACAGCTGGTATCGCAGCTTACCTAGCTGGCATTTTACCCTATTTATTGCCTTTGAAAGTCGACTCATCTTTCAACAAACCTGTCAATGCTACCATTTGAACTTCTTCATTTGCAACTGTGTTACACAGTCAAGTCTCTGGACAAACCTTCGTACCATCTGTTTTGGACACCAGGGTAGAACGTACAAAAAGAGCTAATTGACTTTGCTGGCATTCATGATTATTAGAAAAACTTGTAGGATTTCAGTGGATTTTCTGTGTTCAGAGGATGAATTAAAAAATGCTGCCTTGCTTAGTTTTGTAAAAAAATTATAGTTTTACTAAAAGACAGTATTCCCTCAAGTCAGCGTAATTATTAACTGTTCGTTCTAAGCATCTGCAACATCAACAGCCTTATGAAGAAGTTCATGTTCAATATCTAAATGAATAATGAATTACAACCCTTTGCTATGCATTTGAACAGAAATAAAGTCCTTCAAATTATGTCCAGATCCCTATGCTGGCATTGTGTCCAATTTATTCACCATGAAAACAGCAAAACTTACTGTAAAGAAAAATTTAATAAACGCAACTCAGTTTAAAAAACTACTCGTACCAAGGAAGCAGATTACAATAATTTATTTATTTACCATTTGTCTACAGTACTGCATCTCTCTGGGGTTAAACATGGACCAGACAACTCTTCTACTGATACAACAATGCATTCTATCAGGACTCTTTCTCTCGGCTACATCAGATGCATAAAGTTATTAATATTAAACCAATGAAACAACCCATAAGAAACAGTGTTGCTTTTGGATAGTTATGCAAAAACACAGATTAAATAGGAATAATTATATATTTTTACAATAACTGCGCTTGGCACATGCACTATGATTAAAAGGTAAGGTTAGGTGTAGTTAGCTAATCATGTTAGATAACCATTTACCAGTGAATTCTACATGCTATTGTTTTTTAAACCATGCTAAAATGTCACACTACATCATTAGCATTAGTCTACTAACTTGAGGTGTGATACATTTTGGGGTAATATTCCAGTGAATACAAGCTGTGTCCCGATTCAGCGGCTGCAGAGTTTGAAGTACGCGGTCTAACCAACTTTTCACGGTCTGTGCGGCCTACGAAGGAAAGTTAGATCTACAGAAGATTCACGTCACCAACTGTTCCCGCCCTCACCGTTGCATCACGAACTGCCGCTCCTTTCTCCCGCCGTTAACAAACAGGACCAAAAGATGGAGCCAGAAGTCGTTTTGTGTTTTTGTTGTTTCATGTTTTACTGGAGGAGATGGGGATATTTCACCGCAGGCGCCGGCGTGTGATGTATCTCAGGCTGAGGGACCAGGGCCGGGAAACATAAATGGATTAAGCTGAATTAAGCTGTGTGCTTTCACCCAACAATAATGTCCACGTTTGCTAGTTAAAATCGTTCGCCGTTAATGTAATGTAACTTCACTTTGAAAATATTGCATTAGCTACTGAAGTGATTCTAAACAAAACTTACATTATAATATTATATATAGGCTATATATATAAAATGTATAAATAAAAGTGTACTCTTCGGTCGCTGAGTCAGCCATTTCTTCCAAAAAAAAGTTATTTGTCACCGGCGCGCAATGAATTGTGGGATAGCCTAGGCTGCGAAGGATACATCTGATGCGTCGTTCATTTGATGGGAAAAGAACGACACATTTGTAGACCGCATTCGAAGTACCGTTCGAACTACCTTTGAATTGGGACAGCCTTGTCGCGGCGCTGTGACGTAATCGGTCTTCAAATGCGCACTTCGAACGCTGCAGCCGCTGAATTGGGACACAGCTTGTGTATCCTTTAAGAGTGCATTCCTTCCTTCCTCGTATGTTCAATTACCCCCAGTTAAAGTGACAATAACTATATTATTATAATCATATATCATATTTGAGAAAATGGATTTACAAATGATATATGATTATAATACTATGGTTATTGTCACTTTAACTGGGGGTAATTGAACATACAAGGCTAAGATATGAAAAGTTTTATTATATCTATATAAGAATTTTATTATATTTTTATAATAAAAATATTATTTTTTCCACAGCTTGTAGCCAATCAGGTGGAGCGGATACGACAAGAGGAGGCTTGTCCACACAAAGTCATGAACCACGTCAAGGAGCTGGCTGAGCAACTCTTCAAAAATGTATGTTCTAATGAAACTGATGACAAATTAATACCTTATTCTGCTGGTTCTCATTAGTCATCTTTCTTTCTCACAAGTTTCTTTTGGTGATACTCTCTTCACCTTCCACCTACCACCTTTCCCCCATTTGTCCTAATCTCTTCCTTTCTCTTTCCAAACAAATGGCACAAGACATACTGCACTTGCTGATTGCTCTGTTGTTGTTCAGCTGTTTCTTTGTGTTCCTTTTCTCACCACTTTATCATCTCTGTGTTTCCCTCCCTCTAGGAGAATCCTTACCCCGCTGTGGCGATGCACAAAGTCCAGCGACCCTCAGAAAACGGCCAAAACACTGCACAGCACCAGATGACCTTCCCAGCACTGGATGACGTTGCGGTGCAGCTTTTCATTGACCACGCTGCCGCTAGGCTCAAGACTGCGCCTCCTGTTGTCAAGGCGGAGCTCAAGGGCATGGTGCCCTCTGGGCCCCCACTGGGTGAGCTGGGGGGGGGACTGAGGCACTGAAACTGTGTTGATGTGTAAATTAGTTATTAGATCTTTTCCAGGTCTCAAAGTTTTTCAATTAAATTCATTTGAAGTAAGACTGAATAAAGCATGCAGTTGTAAAGTAAAGTTAAAAGACACCCACAGGTAGGCCTGGCATTGGCTCGACATTAGATAGTAAACACTTGACAGACGTCAAGCAGACGTTAGCAGGTGTTGGGTTTGATAGTTCTAACACCAAGTTCAACATCCCCACTGGCACCCCAAACTTCCTGAGTGAACTTTTTACTCAGACCGTCTGTCTCACACTGTGTTTCTAATGGGGTTGAGCTCCGTGCTGCAGTGATGAATGAGTCTCATCACTTCTCCCATGTCTCCACAGGAGACATAGTGGACAGGAATGGCAACGTGATGGCTAACAGCGCCCGCAGGCTCGAGGTGGTCAGGAACTGCATCACGTACATCTTCGAGAATAAGATGCTGGAGGCCAAGAAGGTAAGAGCGTCTCTGCACCAGCACACTGACTGGACAGCTGAGGAGGGTTATCACAGTTTGGTGAATTCTATCACAAAACACTGCAGACACCTTGCAGAAACAACACACTCAAGTTTATTTTTGGTTCTAAATGTTTAAGTATCTTGTACCTCAGTAACGTTTATGCTTTTTTTTCAACATTTGTTATTTTTCCTGCTTTTTTCTTGTTGTTTAGATTTTTGGGAAGTGATCGTGTTTGTGATTGTGGTTGTTTTTAATCTCCTCTGTCCAGCTAATGCCAGCTGTGCTGCGGGCTTTGAAGGGTCGGGCAGCCCGGGTTTGTTTGACCCAGGAGCTCAATCAGCACGTCCTGCAGAACCGAGCTGTGCTGGATGACCAGCAGTTTGACTACATCGTCCGAATGATGAACTGCACCTTACAGGTGAGACTGCAAATATCAAAATATCACTAGAATAAATACAGCAAAAACAGCAAAAAAAAAAACAACTTAAAATGAGAGGTGCTTCTTCATTAAATTGCTGTTTTATTATTGGTACGATGACTCCACTTTTAGTCAGACACTTGTGTCCGCATGCTAACATGCTCATAAAGACGATACTAACATGCTAATGTTTAGCAGGTGTAATGTTTACCATGTTCCCCATCTTAGCATGGCATGTTAGCATGCTAACATTTGCTAATTAGCACTAAACACAAAGTACAGCTGAGGCTTAGTTTTGCAGATATGTGGTCCTAAACTAAAGTATTGGACAAATCACAATTTTGAACTAATGGAAATGTCAGAGAATAACCAGTGTTATTACAGTTCATTCTAAGGGTGATGACAGTCTTTCCAATAGTTGTTGAAATTTTATTCAAAGCCAGAAATGTTAACTTCATGGTGGTGCCAGGGTTTCACCAACGTCAGCAGGATTCATCCTCTGGGAACCCTGGATGTCTGTACAACATTTCATGGCATCATGTAGTTGTTGAGATATTTCAGGACAATAAATAGTCCAATAATGAGCCTCAGATAACATATTTTTAATATGGTTCTGTTTTGTGGTTGCAAGATCACATTAAACGATGCTTATGTGTTTCTGTTCAGGACTGCTCGCATATAGATGAACACGGTATTGCAGCTGCCCTCCTTCCACTGGTCACGGCCTTCTGCAGAGTAAGTTCATAACCAGCATCACTTAAGTCATCCCGCAATGCTCAAAGTCTGCTTTAAGCACAGCTAGAAACTAGGAACCCAGTGTTCCCTTGTGGTTTTAGAATTGTCTGAGTGAGGGGATTTTGAGGTTGGTGGGACGTTTTCATCTGAACACTCTTACTCCAACTCTCAATGTTCAGGCCTCTAAAAGTGGTTTTTCTCCGTCTCTCCCTGTGTTTGTCTGACAGAAACTGGGCGCAGGCATCACTCAGTTTGCCTACAGCTGCGTACAGGAGCACATGGTGTGGACCACCATGCAATTCTGGGAGGCCATGTTCTACAGCGACGTCCAGAACCACATCAGAGCTCTGTACCTGGAGACAGAGGAGAGAGGGCTGCAGAACAACTCTGTGAGCACCTGTGTTGCACTCAATATGTTACCCCAGAGTTAAAGAAATTATAAATGATAGTCTTGCACTTTTTAAAAGTTTTTGGTGAATCGGAATGGAAAAAATTTGCCACCACAGTTAGTAGACTAATGAGTCAAACTCCCAACTTGCTGAGCAGAGTGTCATCCGTGTCTCGATGATTAATCATTAACCAACCCCCTCGGATCTGTTCTCAGGAGCAGCAGGACGGGTCAGGCAGCGGGAGACAAGTCAGCGCCCTGGAGCTGGCGTCGGAGCAAAACCGATTGTGGCCGACGCTCAGCAAGGAAATGCAGGCGGAGCGCGTGCAGAAAGAGGAGAGCACGGTGTTCAGCCAAGCCATCCATTACGCCAACAGGATGAGCTACCTGCTGCTGCCGCTGGACACCAGCAAGAACCGCCTGCTCAGGAGCACTGGCCTCGGAGACGTGGAGAGCGTCAGCAACAGCTACGTCACAAACAGGTACGAACAGCTGTCAGCCTTCGTTGAGACTCAAAGGGATCATTCTGATAAAACACGAGGAAGATATTCAGGAAGGCCTGTAAAACTGATCTTTAGAGGTCCACCTGAATATTTTGTGTCTGTCTTCTGAGAAGGGCTGGGCAATACAGTCAGAATCACTATAACATCATAATGCGAGTCAGTCATAATATGGCCAATGTTTGCTAAATCACATATAAAATAATCAAATTGATGTTTAAAGCAATAACCTTTGTTCCACTGTTATGGATTCCAGCAGACACAACTGTTGAATGACTCGTTTTGTAGGAACTCTTTTTGGAACTTATTGGCATTTTTAAGATTGTATTCTTTTGAAATATAGTATTTGTTTTTATAACACAAATCATGAAAATTTACTCTGTTTTCAAATCCCATGATCTGTCTGTACAACACAAACATGTGGGCAACCAAGGACACTCATTCTGATGAGTGAAGGATATCTGACTGCCATCATTTACCATCTGCTATCAGGAACCTGTTAGGGGAATATCATTTCATCAGATGTTTGTTTTTCATTGAAGGTAGAAATAAATAAATATAATAATAAAAAATGGAAAAAGAGTTCCAAATAGAAATACATTTGAGCAGTTTGTGCACACAATGTGCACACTAGTTGATAAGACATTAGTAAACAAGATGTTAAGTGTCAAGACATGAAAACACGGTAAATCTATTGTACACAACACATACATACAGAACCATATACACACATACATGTCGTCCATATGTGTGTTGATTCGATAAACATGACAACTTCTCATTCAATTTCTAAGAAGTAACTTAGAAAGATCTACTAACCTCCACTTGTAAATTGTGGCTGGAGTTTATGATGGTTTCATACAAAGTGTGATCGAACGTGCACTTCATCAACAAGGATGCTAAGATCAGACACTTTTCCAAAGCTGATTGTTTCAGACACATAAAGCAGTTCTTTTTTTTGTCTTGCAGTATTGCAGGCAGCATGGCGGAGAGCTACGACACAGAGAGCGGCTTCGAAGACGCCGAGAGCTCAGACGTAGCTAACTCTGTGGTGCGCTTCATTAACCGCTTTGTCGACAAAGTGTGTAATGAGAGCGGCGTGACCAACGAGCACCTTAAGGCGCTCCACACCATGATACCAGGTATGGTGGCACACGGACGCGTCACATTCACAGAGAGCATCACACCAAACTGCATGGCAACGTCTGCCACTTGTGTCCTCGTATTTATTCCTCTTTTCTCTTCTTTGCAGATATCGTTCAGATGCACATTGAGACGTTAGATGCAGTCCACAGGGAGAGTAAGAGACTGCCTCCGATCCAAAAGGTAACCAATTCCTATTTTTACATTCCACTGGACAAAGGCCATGCAGAACTCCAGCCAGCCCCGCCCACTCCCCCCCTCACCAATCCCTACAGCTCAGGCTCACAGTGTCACAGCAGGTACGTCTGTCCGTCAGAGACAGAACTGTGTGATTCACAGCACGCCTGAGCAGTGCATGCTGGGTGATTGCTTTCCCTTGTTGTGTGATCTGGTCTCTGAGGCCCGGTGGAGCTAAGCCTGGCTGCTGTAGCTCCCTGAGGCCCTGCAGAGCTGAGTGCCTTCAGTCTGAAGGGTGCCGTTAGTGCTGCGTGTGCCGTGTGTTGGAGAGGGAAGGTGGCTGCGCTGAGCTTGTCGTGACATGTTTTGTCATTTCACTAAAGACTGAGTGGAACATGTAACTGCTCAGCTCCACCCGGTTAGTGTTATTCCATGTGAGCAGGTTTCTCTCCACCGTCTCCCTGCCTGAACTCTCACAATGTCCTGTCATCGTTTTCTTTTGTAGCATGCAAGTTCATGTCCTGATCAGGCACGATCAGTTCAGCTAGTGGATTGTGGGCTGAGCAAAAACCCAAAAGCATTTGCGTGCTATTTACTGCTATTGGGGTCTCAGCAGTTGAATTCCTTCAGAGGAAACTCTGCCCTTTTTCAGCCGCTGTGTGACTGCAGCTGGAATGTGGACATGTGTGGCGTTAGCTGTTGTGCAACACATTACAAAACACAAACAGGTTACCAAAGTTGTAATTCGTTTCCTATCAGAGGTGGAGTTCCTTAGGAAGCTCTCCAGCTCTCACTGGTGAGACAGGAAGTGATGTAAGGCTTCATATTTTATACTGTTGGTATTCAGAACAGCCTAGCAGCCCACTGAGGCCTCTTAGTCTAAAAAGGAGAGTCCTGTAATTAAGTTTTGGATCCTCAGGGACTCACGACAGTCCATGGATTTTTTAAGAAATATGAAATGAACATTGCATTGTATAAACACATCCAAATGAATATTATTATATATTTCTTTCTGTGTATTTATCTTTTTGTTTGTAACAACAGCTCTGCCAAGATCCCACCGATCCAGATCCAGCTGTGTGTTATGCAACAATAGTGCATTAATTTCAATGTTTCGTTATTATCATTTTTTTTTGGTTTAAACTTCCCAAACAGTGCAGCTCATCGAGCCAGTAACCTCAGCATGGTTGTTCAAGCATGAGATTATAATGAGTGGAGTGGTAGTTTGGTCTTGAAATATATTTCATAGATGAGTAATGGCAGTAAGGCCCGCAACACTGTCAGCGCTGTTTTAGTGTAAAACTGTGCAGCCTTTTTCTACTGCTGGACCTAAATGTCCACACAGGGCTCCCACTGAAGTATCAGGCAGTTTTTAAAGTCAGATCCAAAATATGTGAAGTTTTACAAACTGGCAACATCACATACAATTCATCTACATACATCTTCTCCTGTTTAGACTTCTCTTATCTCTCACACATGTAGCGAATTCCTGACTGTACAGAGTGAAGGCAGTTTGTATCAGCACCACCATCCAACATTTTTGCATGAAATTGAAGGAAAGAAAGAAAGATCTGGAATCTTGAAATTGTGCAGGAACTCTTCAGTTCTGTCATGGAAAATAGTGACATTTTACACATTAGTGCCACAGTGGGAATTAATCCCCCTCTCTTCCTGTCTGTTTCTGTGCAGCCCAAGCTCCTGAGGCCGATGCTGTTGCCCGGTGAGGAGCTGGTGATGGATGGCATGCGGGTCCACCTGATCCCCGACGGCCGCGAAGAGGCCACGGGGCTGATGGGAGGTCCGCCTCTGCTCCCTGCAGAGGGCGCCATCTTCCTCACCACCTACCGGCTCATCTTCAAGGGCACGCCCAACGACCCACTGGGTGAGAGATGATGCACACACACGACACTGAGAGGCCTGAGCTTCTCCCTGTCTGCATGACAGGTTCGCGTCCGGTCTGCAGGTTGTCTAAACCCTGCTCTTTGTCTGTGCGTCTTCCTCCTGCAGTGGGTGAGCAGGTGGTGACTCGCTCCTTCCCCATTGCTTCTCTGACCAAGGAGAAGAGGATCTCAGTCACTTTACCCATGGACCAGTTTGTCCAGGAGGGGCTACAGCTACGGTCCTCCACCTTCCAGGTACTCTTACATTCTCAACTCCTATCAAACATATCCAGTCTTTTTCTTCTCTTCCTCTGATTTCACCATTTCTCTGTCTGCTTGTAGCTGATGAAGATTGCTTTTGACGAGGAGGTCGCATCAGACCTGGCTGAGGTTTTCAGGAAGCACATGCACAAGCTGCGCTATCCTCAGCACGTCCAGGGCACCTTTGCCTTCACCGTGGGCCAGTGTGGGAAGATGGTGGTGGAGCACAAGAACAAGGACAAGAACCAGTCGCTCAAGTAAGGATCAATTTAGGTAGAATAAATGAATATGTCAATGCACAAAATGTTTTTATGCAAGAGAAACTAAAGAAAGACAAACTAGAACCCTCACAGGAAGGGTAGAGATGTGACGGTATCAAATTGTAATGCTGCAATGACTGTGGCCAAAGATATCATGATAGAATATCATATGTTATTGTATTCAGTTTTCCTGAAATAAAATATAAAACGTGAACCGTGTGATTCCCCTTTGCCAGAATTGACAAAAGCATTATCAATATAAACTCCCCCTGAATACTAGCAGGTTGGTTGTTATGAAATTCCTTGAGCTGCAGCACAGTGTCTGTGTCTCTGTCTCTTAATGTGACACCTCATTCATGTTTTTTTAAAGGGCAGAATGTTTGTAAATGCACACAGAATTTAACAGTGATGTGGTTTGAAACTGGTATATTGTGGTCTTGTAAGCCACTAGCACCTTCCATCCCTCCGCAAATGACCTCTGCACTCGACAAAAGTGTCCTTGGTCTCGTTCTCTTCCGCTGGGTGCATACATGCAAGCATTATCTCCCAAAGATGCAATAAAACTTTTGCCACAAACAGAGCTGATGCTGACCCCAGAGGAGGAACGTCATGTTTGCAATCTGTAGAATGTAGAATTTTAGTTTTTTCTCAGTTTGACCAGTAGAAAGGCGCTCCCTTGTGGCTAATTAAAATAAAACGGCAAATCAAGTGGTTAGCAACGGCTCAAGGCTCTTTAAATTACATAAGATTACGATTTTTAAAGGAAAAATGAATTCCCAAAAGAAGCTCTTTTCTTAGCTGTTGTTACTGATAACCTGCACAAACACATGCTACTTCATTTCAGTTTGTGAACAAAACCTGGTTTTGTTGTGATTGATTTGTATGAACTTAAACAATTTGTGTACAAAAAAAGCAAGGTTTTCCTGCAGGAGTGACTGCACTTTAAGAAACATTATGAGGACTTGCCTCTAAGTGTGGCATGTTACGTGCTTTATGTGCATGCGTCACATGACGAGCCCCAGTGTGAAAACAGGCTCTAAGTGGAAAGCAGCTTCTATTTCCACTGGCTGCATCTTGTCCCATTTCCCTCTGAGCTTTGGCTCCATATCATCCACACTGCAAACTTTCACTATCATTTATTTGCAGTATCATCTTCTTGTGTCCCACACTGCCACAACTGCTGTAGGAGAATTCCTCTGCTCTTTCGCTTTTGCTTTTTAATTAGCAAAGTGACCTTTGTAGTAATCTTGTAGTTTTTTGATAAATGTATTAGTAAATGACCTGGTCTAGACACAATGTGACTTTAGGTTTTATCTCATACCCGTTAGTTTCTTGTGTGTGTCCTTTTTAATTTGTCTTCTCTTTATTCAAAGCCTCAGCAACCAACTCTCAGCCCCCCCTGACCGCACACACACACACACACACACACACACACACACACACACACACACACACACACACACACACACACACACCCAGTTCTCCCCGCTTTCTTTTCTGGAGAATGAAAGGAGCATGAGAGAATGCTTTGAATAATTCATCAGTGGAAAATGTGGCAGCCGTTTTATCGGCCCTGTTGTCTCCATCTCTGCACTGTGTGCGCTACAGAGAACCCTCCATTCAGACATATTCATTGGGACTCTGGCCGTGTGGCTTGCTCAACCAGCACCACACCAGTGAATTCATGACTGACGATTATGCATTGAGACAAACATTGAGTTAAATCAGCTCATTGTCAGCTGGAGTTAGACACTGCTTCAAATTTGTGTGCTAAAAGCCCCAACAGGAAGTGGAGTGAAGTGACTTTGAATGGAATATGCTGTAGAATCAGCACAGTGATGTATTTTTAAAATGTTCAACTTGCCCTTTTCTTTCTGCCTTGTCTTCATCAGGACACTTTCCAAAAACCTGGTAAAGAGTGCCAAGAGGACCATCGGCCGGCAGTATGTGACCAGGAAGAAATATTCTCCTCCCACCTGGGAGAACAGGAGCAGCTTCCAGTCGGAGCTAGATGAGGATGAAATCTCAGGTAAATGCACCTTTTTGCTCTTTTCAGGCCTTTTCAGATTGTTTTACATTGTTGTATATTGTGCAAAGTGTTCAAACACAGAGTAAGCAACATCATCACACTCATTCAACTGTCTCATTAATTTTAAATTAAGTGTCGTGCTATCGACAATTAAATTAAATTGTATTTATATAGCGCCACATCTTAACAAAGTTATCTCAGGGCACTCTATCGCATGGAGCCGGTCGAGACCGACTTCCACACACACAAAGACCCAACGTTCCCACCATGAGCAGCACTAGGCAACAGTGACAAAGCAGTAACAATAATAGCAACAACGGCGGTTGAGCAGGAACACGGGGGCAGCAGGAGCAACCACAGATCCAGACTCCACAGCGCCGGAGGCAGAAACACCTGCAGAAATCTGTACAAGGAGAGAGAGAGAGAGGGATGAGAGAAGCACACAGCTAGGGGAAGAAGGGGAATGAGTGACAAGCATTAATGGGATGTGAGTGTCTACAAATGGAGAGGAGAGAGAGGAGCTCAGTGCATCATGGGAAGTCTCCCGGCAGTCTAGGCCTATAGCAGCATAACTAAGGGGTGCCTCAGGGGTCACCTGAGTCAGCCCTACTGTAAGCTTTATCAAAGAGGAAAGTCTTAAGCC
>JAVQJD010057771.1:0-16425 GCA_036023655.1 Nannoperca australis
ACACACACACACACACAGACACACACACACACACACACACACACACACACACACACACACACACACACACACACACACACACACACACACAGTAGTGAAAGAGACAGAGGAACAAACACATTCAAACTGTGATGCTTTATTAGATGTTACCAACAGTAACCTGGGACCTGCGAGGGAGAGTTTACACATATTTAAGGTTCATATTATTTAATCAATGCCTTCGATGGGAGGGGGGGGGGGGGTCGGACCGGGCTCGTCGAATAACAAGGAAGGACACGCCTGAACGGAGGACGCCTCCTGGTTGGACGGACACTTGGGCACTTATGTGGTTTTGTTGGAGACAACACAGAGAGCACCCCCCCCTCCCCCCCGATAAGTCGCCAGGTAGGAACACGAGCCCAGAACAACGAAGCCGACCTTTGCTGTCCACACTCAACAAGGTGCTACGACCGGTACTTTGTACTTCATCTTACCGTCCAGGACTTTCTGTTTTTCTACAAATGTTGGAGCAAACGTCAGCGGCGTCGCAGGAGACCAACGTCCAACTGTTAGCATCCTTTAAGTTTTCTAAGTAGAAGGTTATTATCTAGAAATGTATTTCTGTTTAGGACTATTTTTTGATATACTATAGAAATATTTACATTATTCGTTTTTGTCTTCTTTGGTTTACATAAAACACGACGTGACACCGTGGACAAAACTCACAACACTAAAAAAAAACATGAACAAAGGGTGAAGTTTGCACTGAACATGCAGAAGACGGAGAGCAGGCGAGCAGCAGTTGGTCCTGTGCAGCAGTAGAAAATGCCTGGCTTACAGACACGTTTGGTGGCTGATGTTAGACTTCAGAGCATGAGCTGTGTCCGTCTGCGCTGCCTGGATGCTGTTTTTCATACAAACACTGCACGTTCTTACAGAGACAGAGCAGAGCAGTTATTCCTGAGCTTGTTATCCAGCAGCGTCTTGTGTGTTTTTCTGACAGAACCCGAGTCTACACACACACGCCAACCTGGCAACCCACTACAAGGCGCTCCACCTTAAACACAGTCCTCTGCCAGAAAGCCTGTATTGTGAACCCTGAATGTTGGCAGGTAGAGGACCAGTGGCACTGAGAGGAATGACTTACTTGTTACTTGTGCATTTGATCCGACAGCAGGCGTCTCTGAGATCATGAAAACTTCTGGATAACATCTACAAACGTTACGTGTTGGTTCTGCTGAGGTCACCAAAGACCCCCATCGCTATCTGGGCTCTGCAGGACTCAGCCCTGAACGGGCCGACCCGGCGGGACGCCAGCCTGCTGCACCAGACAGAAACACAATACATTCAAAATACCAATAATTCCTGCACGGCGGCACGAAGGGCTTCTTCCATGTAAGGGCATCGGAGAGTAAACGGGGCACATCGATCAAGTGGAGGCTCACTGCACACGGCCCCCGGGGCCCGGACTCTGGTTTAGGTCATCCAGTGGGGCCTGGTTCAGGGTTTTAGCTTGGCTTGGCTCCACTGAACAGTCAGAGTCCTGCTGCACTTCTCAGTGAAGCTGCAGACGGTGGTGGTTTCACAGAACAACAGCTGTGAAGTAAACACTCAAACATTTGTTCCTTTGGACTTCGTTTCAGTCGCTGGAAACAGTTTTAACTGTCGGTTTGTTAAAGGGTTCGTTTGACATGTTGGGGAGTGCAACCCTGCAGAAAAGACTGGAGGAAGTCGCTGTTTTCACCTTTTATGTTTGTGTACGAGATATAAAGTCTGTGTTACATATAAGGCTACAGCCTGCAGCCGGTTAGCTTAGCTTAGCAAAAAGACTGGAAACAGGGGGGAACTGATAGCCTAGCTGTCCAACGGTAACATAATCCACAGAGCAGCAGCTCTAAAGATCACTGATCCATCTGGCTGTTACAAACTTTGACATTCTCTAACTCTGTTTTTCCCAAAATGTCAAACTATTTTAGTTTTAACCACAAATGTGTTGCCTTTACTTTTGTGTATTTGACCAACTTTGAAGAATCAGGATCCTTGTTAAGAAACCATAGGAACAATAAAAGCGTCCATACAGCGCCTCCGCCTCCGTCTCCCTACACACGGCTCGTGATGAGCGATCACACTGCAGTCAGCAGAGTCCGTGCGGGCTGCAGCCAGGCTGGAACTGACTTTCGGAGGACTGTTGGTGGAGAGTGCCAGGTGTAGTTCCTGGGCAATGCAGTAATGTGCTCAGAGGGAGGGGCGCTGCTTGCACAAATGTTTTCTCTTTAAACACCGAGAGCATTCATGGTGCTGCTTTCAGAGGAGTTTGTAACTAAACACAGCATGTTGGTTTTTATTCTCTCTGGTTTCTGGGGGGGATGCTTGTTGTAACGTGACGAGTTGTCAGGACACGTTTTACTCTGAAAGCAACAAAACGACTGGAAAATACACTCATTTACATTTTCTTTAATGTTACAAAGGTGAAGCTCAGAGTTTATCCCTTTGGAGCGACTTCAGAAGTCCGGAGGCTCCGTCTGCTGAGTAACAAGCGTTTCACTTGATGATGGTTCATATTTTACATGTTTCTTATTGTCAACAAGTCTCACAAAACCAACAATAAACTGATCAGACTAACAAGTATTGTGTTTGCTTCTTTCTCTGAGCCATAAAAATACTATTAACACTGCTCTGGACCAAATGTGGGTTTCCTCCTGTTTAGAGTTCCTTAACATCACTTGGAAAGCTTGTGTTTGCTGCCCTCCAGTGGCGTGACTCCTCGCCGCGCTGCAGTGATGCACAGGTGTACCCCAGGACACTGTGATGTCACGGATTCTGGGCGTCTTTAAGTCGCACTTTAAACTACAGCATGCAGCTGTTTCAGGGAGTTAAAAACTTTTAAACTGTATATTTATGAGCTGCTTTGAAAGCTTTGGCCACACGAGGGCAGCAGAATGAGATATAACCACAACATTAACACATTAGCCTCTTATAAAGCTGATGTGGCTAACATGTTAGCAAACACGTGCCTATGAAACACATTCAGCAGACACAGAGCAACATGATCGACCCTTTAGAGTCATGTTTGTGTCCAATATTCACACCTTTTCAGCTCTGTTTCTGGTCTTCAGTGCTCCACCAGCTAATCGCTAACCAGCTAGCTCGATGGGCGGAGCCTCGTGAAGCTAGTTTCTGCTGCAGGGCTTCGGACTCTGGTGGTTTGCAGGAACTGCCGCCTCGCTGATAAACTACAGGTTTACTCTCATGAGAAGGCTTCGTCTTTTAATCCGGGTCAGTTACTGAAGTGCTGCAGTGAAAGCAAACAATAATATGCAACATGTTCCACTAAAGGGACTCATGAAATAGCTCTCTGTTTCCTCTTGGGGCTCATGCTCAGGTTGAAAAGTTCGAATGCTTGTGACGTACGTGGACTTATTTCTTAATTACTCTCACTTTACATATCACGTTTAGTAAAACTGTCAAACTAAAGTCAGTCAGAGTTCAGGGTTCTGAGAAAAAGTTTTTGAATGACCAGGATCATTTATATCTAATATTTTACACAGTTTTACCCACAAATACCAGTGTTCTCCTCATAAACTGTGTATCTCAGTACAAAAAACGTTGTTATCTGATGGATTTTATATTATTTTATTGTGCCTGATGCCTCCAAGATCTAAAGAAGCTCTTTTTTTTAGAAATCCGAGTGACTTTGAAGCTTTAGATGCCATCAGACACAATTCAATTCTCTAAACAAGGAGCTAAAAGACGACAAAACGCTCCGTAGAGATCCACCGTTAATACAACACTATGAAGTAGTGCAGCGTTAAAGTGTCACGTCTACAGCAGGAAGCAGAGAAGTCACACAGGAAGTCACACAGGACTCACAGGGGTTTGGTCTTCTCATGGGATTTGTTGACAATAAGAAAACAGAGACATTAAAATAAACTTGCACAAACAACAGCGGTTGTGTTCTGATGGTTCCCGTTATTTCACAGCTGACAATGAAAACCAGGAGGATCTTTACAGCAACTCAAACATGATTACATGAGAAAAACGCTCTCACACACACACAGAACATTTCCTTTTAACTTGCATATACATTAGCAAACAATATATAAAAAGGATGAAGAGGAGGAGGTAAAATACATAAAAAGAAAACTCATGTTGTCTCTGAGCACATTGTTCACCTTCCCTTATTTGTTGGATTCAAAACACAGATTCTAGATCTGAGAACACTTTCATAACCCGACTCGTTCTGGAGCATTTTGGTCAAAATCAAGTTAACGTCGCCAGACACACACACACACACACACACACACACACACATGCACGCACGCACACACACACACACACACACGCGGCGGCGAGGAAGTCGTCATCAACAGAATCTGTTCCAATCACCTTTATTTCATATCACAGTCATAGTTTGAAAGTATACAATAAGTTAAATTCATATGGCTTCATATAGTATCTATATTATATATCCTATGATTAATAGCCACCGCAGCACACACACACACACACACACACACACACACACACACACTCATGATAAAGCTGTGTGTGTGCTGCGCTCCTTTTTTAAAAACCTCTTCTCACCTAAAACCGTTTGTACAAATCTACACGGGCTTCGTGGGAAATCAGCCGGGAGAAACGGGTCGAAGCAAGCAGCACAAACCCAACGGGACCAACCGGACGTGGGAAAATATCTCTTCGGTTTCACAGCTCTAGTTTCTGTTTCCCCAAATGTTGTTTAATGTTCCTGCGGCTCTTTTCAGAGACTTGGGATCGTTTATCTCGATGGCTCAACGTCGTAAAAAGATATTTTCATCCATCAATTCCCACTGAACAACATTTTTCTTTATTAAACTCATTCAACAACAGTCTGTAATTAGAGAAACCATGCTAGCACTTTAGCTCGCTACGCTACGCAGGTCGAGAGCAAACATGGATGTAAACAACGTGGGACTTGAATTCTCAGGAACGATCTTTGTGAATGTTTGAAGAGGAAGGAAACGAATTGTTTGAGGCCTCGAGGACAGAACATCACGCTTTGAAAGGAGATGGTCCGTCAGAAAGGCAGCGACTCCGACCTCCTGTGGAGTTTGAGTATTAAACAGCTCAGTGAGGCCTTTAACCCTTGTGCTGCCCTCTGGAGGCGACACTGGGTCAAGACACTGGGCCACTGGGTCAATGTGACCCGGCAAGGCAGCACAAGGGTTAAAGCACCGGCCCTCCTGCTCGGAGCGCCGTGACTCCATATAATCAGTGAGCTAACTTTACAAATGAAACTACACCCTCACTAGTTTCGCTGCTGTGGGACAACGTGCTGGTGAACCCCCCCCCCCCGTCCTTCAGAGAGCCACAGATAGACAGTTTGCTGTGTTTGGCCGTCACCGCTAAGCTGATTTACAAAACCACGAAACCCAATCAGTGTCTCAGGGGGTCTTGGCTCGGTGTTTGGACCCGCGGGTGCCTCTTCTCCCTCCGCGGCTCCTGGACTTGGTTCTGGAGGGGGTTCCAGAAGCTGCTGTAGCTCTGCTGTTGCTCCTGGTGGTGTTTCTGGCGGCTCTTGGTGTGATGATGGATGTGGTGGGTAGCGGGTCTGATTGGCTGCTCGTGGTTCTGGTTGCTGCGGCGCCAGAGAGTTAATGACTTGTGGTAGGTCGCGGCTGAGGAGACAGACGGAGGAGAGGGTTAAAACATTTTGCGCAGGCTCCAGATCCAGAACCAAAGCTCCTCCAGCATCAGGACTCACGGCTCGTGCAGGTGACTTTGGGGGTGTCCCACTGGCCGTTGGCCCGGCAGCGTATGGTGGGGGTGTGTCTCTGGATGAAGCCCGGTTTACAGTGATAGCGGAGCAGGGAATTGATCTCGTAGCGAGGCTTCACGGCCCCGAACACACGAGTGTCCTTCATCACCGGGGGCTGCCCGCACGACACTGAAGGGGCAACAGAAAGATTTAAGGTTGTTTGTGTTTGGACCCAGTAGTGACACGTCGCTGATATAAGAAACATGTTTCAGCAGCTTATTTTATTGTGTACTGTGTACTCGTGTACTCGTGTTCTTGTGTACTGAGTACTGTGTACTCGTGTTCTTGTGTACTGAGTACTGTGTACTCGTGTACTCGTGTTCTTGTGTACTGAGTACTGTGTACTGAGTACTGTGTACTGAGTACTCGTGTACTCGTGTTCTTGTGTACTGAGTACTGTGTACTGTGTACTGAGTACTCGTGTTCTTGTGTACTGAGTACTGTGTACTCGTGTACTCGTGTACTCGTGTTCTTGTGTACTGAGTACTGTGTACTCGTGTACTCGTGTTCTTGTGTACTGAGTACTGTGTACTGAGTACTCGTGTACTCGTGTTCTTGTGTACTGAGTACTGTGTACTCGTGTACTCGTGTTCTTGTGTACTGAGTACTGTGTACTGAGTACTGTGTACTGAGTACTGTGTACTGAGTACTCGTGTACTCGTGTTCTTGTGTACTGAGTACTGTGTACTTGTGTGTGCATGTGCGTACCCGTCCCCTTTTTGCAGGTGAAGGTCAGGTGATAGTTGCAGGGCACGTCGTTCCACTGCCCCCCCTCGTGCCAGATCATCACCACACAGTCCTCCCCCGACTGGAAGAAGCTGTCCGGCTGGTTCGGCCTCCAGAAGTCATATTGCTGCCAGAAACACACGTCGTCACTGTTTCACCTGGAATCTCTACGAGGACGTTCCTGATTGTATTTAACAACTTACAACTATGATATTATAGTGGAGCTGTATTCTAGTTTGAATGTCTTGTATCTGATAACGTACAAAGATCATCTGTTGATAGATTTAACACTTGTGATTCATCTCTTACAGGTCTGATGAGACGTCTTGTTGTTTTCCATCATGGTTCTATGCACTTGATGTAAAGCTCTGATCTGGAAGTGGCTCTGGATAAAAGCGTCTGCTGAATGTGATGTGTAACTTCAAACTGAGAAATTCTAGATGATTTTCCACCAGCACTGCCCAACCTCCACCCTTCCCCGTGAGGAGACGGTGCTGTGGCTGTAATTCACAGACAGAGCAGGCAGTGGTGCTGCAGGGACGCCCAAACACACCTGAAGCTGTGTGCAGCTCACGTGCACGCTTCAGTGCGCAGGAACTGTTGCAGCCCAGTACAGGGAGTGCCTCTCTGCTGCGTGACAACACATCACAGCAGAGATCCCACGTGTTTCTACCAACGAAGGTTCGAAACTTTTCCATTTCCACAACTTTAATGAAGTAGTTTATTAATGTGCAGATGTGTGATGTTTGTGTCTCCTGCCACCTCGCCTGCTTCTTAAACCAAAGGGTGATCACTTCTTCGCTTGTATTACTTCGTCACAGACTTGATGGAGTAAACGGACTTACCATCGGCTTCCCGTCGGTCCACCTGAAGTCTCTCTCGAACATCTTGTCGTTGAGGCCGAGCCACTGGTAGTCACTGCCCAGACCTGCAGAGGCAATTTAATATCAGTCAGCAGTTTCCTCGATAATCTGAGAGACAGTCAAACGCTATTAAACACCTTTATTGTCTCATCATTGGATTAGAGCACAGGAACAACTGGCCTCTTTCCTAACAAGTGCACTCGCCTTTAACTCACATGTAGAGTTCAGTTTATCAATGAGAGGCACAACAAGAAGTCTTGATATCAAGACTAAAGCAGATTGGGTGTTTGGGCCATGACAAGGCTGTGCTAAGACACAGCAGCAAGTAGTCATGTCGGCATGCTAACATGCTCAGGATAGCAATGCTAACCCGCTGATGTTCAGCAGGAATAACCTTCCCTGTTCCACATGAAGATAAACTATATCTGTCATCTCAGTTTAGCTTGTTAGCAGGCTAATATTTGTCAAGTCAGTAGGATGCATCCTCTGGGGAACATGAATGTCTGTGCACAAGTTCATAACAATTAGAGACGGGGGTGATGTACAGCACTGTGGTGTCTAAGTGTGACGCCTTCACCACCACGTCGTGGACTTACGGTTGACAAACACCTGCTCCTCCTGCGACAGGATGCTGGCCAGGTGGGCACCGTGAAGCCGACACTCCCTCTCAGCAGCGTCCCACGTCCGGCGGTGCGTGAAGTACTTGTAGCAGTGAGACTGAAACTTCTGCCAACCGAATCCACACACCTCCGTGTCTGCAAAGAGGCAACAGATACAGTGTGAGGGAACTAGGAGGCCGTAAAACACATGTAGAATCAGGCTCACCAGACACATCACATGCAAAGGCAACAGAAAACAAAGATATGGTATTATTTCAAACATACCACAGTATATCAGACCCAGCATACTACTACACAACCTCATTGTCCACAGAATTATTAAAAAGCTTCTCCTCAATCTACTCTGGCTTGGATTGCACCTCATTTCTACGTCGTTTTGGACAAAAGCGTCTGTAAATGCATCATCAGAGAGAGACAGAGAGAGAGAGAGAGAGAGAGAGAGAGAGAGAGAGAGACAGAGAGAGAGACAGAGAGAGGGAGAGAGAGAGACACAGAGAGAGAGACACAGAGAGAGAGACACAGAGAGAGGGAGAGAGAGAGACACAGAGAGAGAGACACAGAGAGAGGGAGAGAGAGAGACAGAGAGAGACAGAGAGAGACACAGAGAGAGGGAGAGACAGAGACAGAGACAGAGAGAGAGAGAGAGACACAGAGACAGAGACAGAGAGAGAGAGACACAGAGACAGAGAGAGAGAGAGACAGAGACAGAGAGAGAGAGAAACAGAGACAGAGACAGAGAGAGAGACAGAGAGACAGAGAGAGAGAGAGAGAGAGAAAGAGAGACAGAGAGAGAGAGAGGTCCAGCTGCAGAGTGAATGTCCACAGTTGGACTTCATTAACCCTCACAACTCCCCAGTTGAGTTAACATACAACACACACCCAGTTTGATACAGAACGACCACACAATCCGCTCTCTGCGCCGTCAGACTCAGAAAACAAAGGAGGTTTTGTATCAGCCAATAAAGCCGTGATGGGAAGCTGCTGTGGAGGCTTCGGGGTACAAGCTATCAGCAGTCTTAATAACTCCACCGTGCGGCCACCTGGAGGTTCAGGTGGGGTCTCTGGGCTCACTAATAAATGCAGAGCTTGAATTCATAATAGCAGAGTGCAGAATCCAGCCTGAACACAGCTTCACCACGAAGAAGACGGAGAGCAGCATTTAGCACTGATTCAATGCCACACAGCTGCAAAAGCTTTCTAGAGAGAAAGAATGGAGCAATTATCTGTTTTCTTCTCCTTCTTTCCTCTGGCAGAAAACCTGTGGTTCTTTATCTGCTGCTGCATGTATCAGGATGGATCAAACATCCTGAGAGAGCCTGCTTACAGCCTGCATACAGCCTGCATAGAGTCTGCATACAGCCTGCATACATCTGGAATACAACCTGCATACATCTGGAATACAGCCTGCATACAGCCTGCATACAGCCTGCATACAGCCTGCATACAGCCTGCATACAGCCTGCATACAGCCTGCATACATCTGGAATACAGCCTGCATACATCTGGAATACAGCCTGCATACATCCTGCATACAGCCTGCATACATCGGGAATACAGCCTGCATACAGCCTGCATACATCTGGAATACAGCCTGCATACAGCCTGCATACAGCCTGCATACATCTGGAATACATCATGCATACAGCCTGCATACATCTGGAATACAGCCTGCATACAGCCTGCACCCAGCCTGCATACATCTGGAATACAGCCTGCATACAGCCTGCACCTAGCCTGCATACATCTGGAATACAGCCTGCATACAGCCTGCACCTAGCCTGCATACATCTGGAATACAGCCTGCATACAGCCTGCACCCAGCCTGCATACAGCCTGCATACATCTGGAATACAGCCTGCTTACAGCCTGCACCCAGCCTGCACATGTGGATTCACCCTGCAGACGGGGATTTCCACTTTGTGTTCACTTCAGCTTCTGCCGGACAGAGCGATGAGAACAGCACCGGCTTGGAAATAAAACAGCTTTCCATCTTTGTTTATTATTCTAATCTGCTTGAATGTCGAGTCATTTGTTAAAGGTTATTCATTGCCACAGAGTGAATCAACAGAATATAAAACAGCTGGAATGAACTCCACCTCAGCCAGCTACAACATAAAAATGCTGCTTACATGCATCAGAACTAATGACGTACACGCCTCATATACAACACTGTAACTCTGACAGATGACATTTTGCTTTTATACTTTCATTCAATTCTGCTGTTAATTCTTACAAACTTTAACTTTAAGGTAATCTAGAGAATATGATCTTAGTGCCTCTTCCACCAGCAGATTACTCTCCTCTGAATAAATATAAATACATACATATAAAAGGCTCCTCTGTTTGATTCATTCATGCACGCTTAATAATGGGACCAGAAGTTTCCTGCGAGCTGAATGAAAGCAGACTGAAAACTAAACTTTAACAATTCTATTTTACTACTTGAGGAATAACACCCTGTCTATTAAATCTGTAAATGTAGTCGTGTAGTTCAGTGTTACGACTAACAATAACAACTGAACCCCACTATAAAAGAAAGAATGCGGCCGTATCACTTCACTGTTTAAACGTCATAGTAACGTGTTGCTTTTGCTCGGAGGAAACTGGGAGAGACGTCTTAAACACTCTCTACATTCTCACGGAAAATATGGATCCTTGGAGTCCGCCTGCATGGCTGAACCCCGGTTAGTTGCTGAGTAATGGCAGAAATATTGGACGAAGAGCTGGAACTAATCTGCTGAAGAGCCAACACCCAGTGCTGGACGCCGGCTGTGCACCGAACACTGTCGTGACTGGAGACTGCACGCTGTAGCCACCTGTGTGCATGTGTGTGCGCACGTGTAGCTGTAACATTTGTTGTAGATTTATTTTTATTTTTCCATTATCCACTCATTAAGACACTTTATTACATGTTATTACTCAGATGCAGCTGACCTTGTCCGCAGAGCTCTCCTGTGTAGCTGGGCAGGCAGAGGCAGGTGAAGGAGTCCACTCCATCCACACAGGTGGCTCCATTCAGACACGGGTTAGACTGGCACTCATCAGCATCTGCAGACACACCATACATTACTCCACATCGTCCGTCTGTCAGTAAGGGGGGGGCAGTGTGGCTAGTTATGTGTACCTGTTTCACAGTGCTCTCCAGTGTATCCAGGTGCACACATGCAGATGGTTTGCACTCCTCTTTGGTAGCAGATGCCTCCGTTCTGACACACACTGGCTGAGCACGGCAGCAGATCTGCACAGATCACACAACGCACATGGAAAACCATTAAACCACAGCAGCAACTGCACCATCTCAGTCATTAGCTGTTCACTAAGCAACACTAAGAAGGTCTGTCAGTGTTTGTGCTTCTCCACATATTGAAGCAATGCACACACGTTTAGTGTAAGGAGTGGGAAGTGTGTTTGTCTCTTCTGTTGTTAGCAAGCCTGGCTAATTAGCTTACCTACGCTGCATAACTTAACTAGCATTAGAAACATAACATGAGCAACTACATGTGTTGGAGGGGTTATAGGTTACATCAGAAAAAGCTCAGTTCAGGACTGAAACACAGAATGTGTTATAATATTAGATATTAGAGTTTAGGCTAATGTTAGCGGCTCTGTTCTGCTCATATGGAGAAGATCACACTCAAGATAACTTCAGTAAAACTAAAGCAATAATTAGGCAGAATAATTCTGGCATCATTTCAGCCAGAGAGAGGGGAGATTAAGCAGTTAAATTAGATGCTGTGACGTTCACGTAGCTAAGGAACAAACCACTAACAGTTCATGTACCTCTGACATTCACAGTTCTGGCCTCCACAGAAAAACCAGAGTCAGTCTCGCTCACTGGTTGCTCTGTCGCCGGGGTTTCTTCTGGTGTCTGAGGGCCCGTCTCCAGCAGAGGAGGGACTATCTCTTTGTCATAGTCATAGACATCCGGTAGAGCGGTGGCAGCCGGGTCAGGGATCAGAGCCCACTGGGGGACGGAGTCGGTGCTGTGGTCGAAAGTGTACAAAGGGGAAGCAGTGGCGAGTATCGGCCGGCTTGCGTACTGCGTGGAGCTCGTGGTGGGCTGCTCAGTCTGCTCTCTGTAGAGCTCGGGAGGGTGTGGGGTGTGGTCTTCGGGGGTTATTGGTGCCGGCTCGGTGGTAAAAGCGGGGTGTTTCTTATTATCTGAGGCAGCAAGAGAAGGGCGTGTGGAGTATTTTGGTATGTTAGGTTCTGAGGTCATGTCTTTAACGTCTGTAGTGAGTGTGGTTTGGTCTCCAAAAGTCACAGCTGCTGCATCTGGTAAAACAGTAAGAGTGACCTCTCCGGGAAGGTCAACCAACCCAACCTGGTCCCCAGAAGCCTCGCCCTCCCCGGACAGCTGCTCTGCACCTGAGCCCGTTTCGGTGAGCGTGTCCACAGAAGGTAAAACTACAGACACTGTGACTTCGGTGGCCACTGCAGGTTGAGGCTGATTGGTGTAAATGGTAGAGTAAGTCGGTGGTAGTGTGCTGGTAAACCTGGCCGTCTCTGTTGGGTAAACGTCTTGTCCTGAAGCCTCGTCTTCTCCAGAGGCAGACCCCTCGAAGTCTCCCGTCTGGACCTGTGTGGTGGTCTCCTGAGACTGTATGTCTGGGATAAAAGTCGGACGCTCCGTCCCTCCGATCTCGGTCTCATCGGTTATCACTCCGGACTGGCTGCTTGTGGTCGGGGTGGGCAGAGCGTCGTCTGCAGAGCCTTCCGGTGTTGGATCCGCCTCGTCGTCAGTGTCCCCACTCGCAGACCCTTCCGTGTTCTCGTAGGTGGAGACCCCATCAGTGACAGGCTGGGAGACACTAGGGGGGACTGGGCCTGACGGTGTGGACGGTGCTAGTGATGAGACGTGGAGCGTATATGGGGTCGTGGTGGTGGTTCTTGTTGCTGTGTGATCACCTGGTTCTTCGGTTTTTACTCCGTCTAAGTCAGAGTCAGTGAACACATCAGGGACTGTGTCTGTAGCTACGTCTTGGTATGAGTCTGTAGGATGTGGGACTGAAACACTGGTTTCCTCTGCAGGTTTCTTCTCTGTGTGGATTTCTATGGTACTGTAGTCAAAGAGAGTGGCACGCTCTTCCTCTTCCTCCTTCTCTTCTTCTGTAACCTCCTCTACCTTAACGGGAGTTGCTGTCTCAAACTGGTCTCCTCTGGCTTCCTCTGGGAGCACTGTCTTAAATGTCACCTGCAGGGATCAGAAAGTTACAAGAGTTCAATCCTGTCAGCGCTAATTTCATCAACCAAAACTGTGACAGAAAGTATCCAATGTGCCTTTTCTCAACAAGGAGCCTACATGGACAGAAAAAGTACGTGTTTCAAAACGAAAAACATGATGAAATGTATTGGATTGTTCATCAATCATCTAAATAAATCTCCACTAAAGAAAAATCACAGATTTTATTAGATGTTTTACATGAATTCGGCTTGTGCTCTGCAGGTAGCTGCAATAATAACACGTGAGGAGGACACAATATGATGAAGAAATGATGGACAAAAGCACAGAAATTAGACCCAATGTAAAGCTCCTCCACCGAATGGACGGTACCTCATGTTTTCCATTGACAAAGCTGACAGCTGGAGGCAGGTTGGCAGAATCGATGTCTCCGCTGCCCTGGACGGCTTCATGGGTCACCTGGGAGAGGTCAGTGATCCGGGGGAAGTGGGACTGGACTCCACCGACGCCGCTCACAGGCTGGTTCAAGATGTTCAGGATGTCATCAACTAGAGACAAAACAAAAAAGAATAGTTTCAGTCCTTCTTCATGCAGAACCACCAACGTTTGTCTGGTTTCAGCCTCTCGAATGTAAAAACAGGATCCCGGAGCAGCTCCAGTCTGATGTTTATTAAAACGAGTTAAATATCTGGACGGATAACAGCGAGCTTATGATTAAGGTCAGTCGCTGCCGGGGGGGGGGGCTGCTCTCAAACAATGCATGCCTGTGTCTGCTCATGAAGACTTTGTGGTGCACATGGAAGCTATATTGTGGGAAACTGACGTGACGCCAACACAGACCCGAGCTGAGTTTTGTTGTGCGAGGACGAACAGAGACTCGCTGTGAGAGCGCCGGCACGAGTCCAGCGAGTTAACCTGCGTTTGCCACAACATGTCGCCCCAAAGTGCAAAACTCTGAACTCGATGCCTGGGGGAAGAGAAGGAGACCCCCCACAAACCAGCAATGATAGATTACCTTTGCAATAGAACACGCCGTCGACATTTCAATAATAAACACAACTCTTGGAAGATGGGACCACTTGGCCGGAGGATAACAAACACATTAGTGTGTGTGTGTGTGTGTGTGTGTGTGTGTGTGTGTGTGTGTGTGTGTGTTGTGGGTTATTGCAGGGATGGATTTAATGATTTGGGGGCCCTCTGCAAACTCCGATGCGGAGCCTTCTACTTTCCCTCACTGAGAATGATGTTCGTATTAAGGAGGTTGCTGATTAACTTGGATGCAGTCATTTAGCTTGAACTCAAGTTCTGTACTTATATATTATAGTTCCACATTCTTTCTACATCCAAAACAAGAGGCTTTCCAATATATAAATATGTACATATATATATATACATACATACATACATATATACGTATATTCCCTGTGATTGATTGGCGGCCGGTCCAGGGTGGCCCTCACCTCTCCAGCCCCCTGCGACTCTCTAAAGATTTGCTTTTATAGATAACGAATGGATATTTATTGATCTATTTCTCAACATGTGGGTGTTGCTGATAGATCGACTGATCAATTACATTTAGCTGCTTGAATCTGTGGTTGGAAGCAGATCCTGAACCTGCCGTCAAACTGTCTGAGGAAGCCTGCGGTGCAGATGATATTTTCTTGAAGCGTCACTTTTTAGCTTAAAGAGCAACTTAACAGGAGCTGAAAGTTGTTTTCACTGACCTCCAGTGGTTCAGCTGGTTTCAACAGTGAAACGCTGATTTGCAGCCTGGTGTTCAGTTTTTGTACGCAGAGGAGGAAATGAACACAAATACAACACAAACACAAACAAGCATGATCAGGATCTCCCTGCAGTACTTTTGGGACTTTACAACAAGGCTTTGGGGCCCCCTGAGCGCTCGGGCCCCTGGGCCTGGTAACTCTGGTCAGTCATCCATCTGTGGCGGTAAAACAACTACAGACGAACGTGGGGAAAGAAGGAGAGTGGAGAGATTGTTGTTGAGAGAAGCTCCCCAGAGAACAGACAATTAAAGTCAACTGTTTGTGGTTTGTTGTGTCGTATTTAGAGCTGACTTGCTGAAAACACCAGAGCATCATCACTCCATCGGACCACCACAGTGTGTGTGTGTGTGTGTGTGTGTGGGTGTGTGTGGGTGAAGTGAAAGAGTCCTTTGCTCTGATATATTTGGCTCTGCTGCTCTGCCACTGGAGACATGGTGATGTGTTTACAACGTGTTTAGCTACAAAACTGGCCGAGCAGAGATGACTTCATAACTCTTTCCACATCTGGCCCTGCAAACAGTGTGAGTGTGAGTGTGTGTGTGTGTGTGTGTGTGTGTGTGTGTAAGAGAGAATCGGTCAGCATGCAAATACGAAGGTAACAAAATATTAGCAGTTTCCTACGGAGACAACAAACAACACTTAAGCAGGAGATTAGAGGTCACTCTGAAAGATAAATGTTCTCACTGTCGGGTCCCAAAAGCACAAAAGTCTTGCGAAAGCAAACATGAGAGGAAATAAGAGTTCAATCAAGGTCAGAGATGTTAATCAGGAGACTGGAGTGAAATACTGGTCTGTCTGTAAATCCCTCAGCATCCACACTGAGCTGTGTCCTGCCAGCAGTGTTTCTCTGTTGAAGCTGGCTCACGGTCAAATGTCTAAATACTGAGTTTAGGGGCTTTTTCCATTCTGGAAATAATGAAAAGCTCTGAATTAAAAAGAAAATCTGATCACCGTCAAGCCCTTTTGTTCTTGACATGATTTAAAGTAATCTGCCCGGTGTTCTTGTCCCAAAACAAACACGGACGCCAACCAGCACATTAAGAGCTGTGGGACAGTCGAGCCCACCGAGGGAACCGGAGCTGAGAGAACGTAATAAAACTAAACTAACTTCAGGAGAAGCTGTTTCAGATCCGTCTCCCCTGGATCTGAAGACTTCAGGACCTATTTTCTGACTGTGTGTCGAAACTCACCGGATTGATTTTGGTCGTGCACATTGACGATGATGAGATGGAAAGGTGGTTTGGCTGACGACTCCCCATCTGTAGGAACGGCCAGCGATTGGTCGAGGTGAAAAGACAGCGTAGATCCAGGGGTGACGTCCTCCTTAAAAACAACTGCAGGTTGTTCCTCCACCTGCCCGGCCGGCTGGGAGGTGAGAACGTGTGCAGCGACCCCCTCTGGAGTGATCTCTAGAAGCTGTGATGGTCTTGAAGTGGTTTCCACCCCCAGCTCCCCCCCCCCCCCCCCGCCCCGG
>JAVQJD010057786.1:0-60564 GCA_036023655.1 Nannoperca australis
GTATTTCTTTAAAGTTAAGACTAGTTTAAAGTCATCTTCATTGAAAAGTACAGTGCTTTTCCTTCAAAAATAAGGACATTTCAATGTGACCCCAAACTTTTGAACGGTAGTGTATATAACAGTCACAGTGAATCATCTCTGTTTCACTGTGGGTGTTGTGAGTAGTTTCAGCTGTGCCTAAGCTCTTAGTTCATACCTGAACAGAGTGAACGCAGTCTCCCCGAAGGTTAGACAATCATCCGCAGTGAGCATGCTGAGGTAGGCTGCTTTCATATACGCATAGGTAGCCTGAGGGACGGGAAAAAGTGGTTACTACTGAAATCCCATCTTTCATTTTTAAATGTGACGAGGAGAGAAAAAACAACCAGTTCAGAGAGTCAGAGCAGGGCTGCAGAACTAAAGGTCATCCTTAGACTTCAGTTATGTGTCAAGACATGTTGTATTTGTATTAGCCACTACAAGCTGCTGACTAGACTGTCTTTCTCTTTAAACAGCATACAATTATTATATAATATTATATATATATATATAAATATATTTATATATTATATTTTTCTTAAATGACATTTTTCACTACCACTTTCAAAAATGTAATGGATTTTTCCTTGTGTATTGTTGCTGCCAGGTGAAAACACTGTAACTTACAGGACAACGGAGAGAGGAGGGCTGACTTGTAACAGAGGTGGAATTGAACCAGGGAGCAATACTGGATGTAATGTGTCCTAAACACTACGCCACACCCCCAGTGGTGGTGACTTTTATGTGGGAAGGATTACATATCTCTCTATGAGTTGAGAAAATGTCTACATTTCTATTTATGAAAACTACTGTAAACTTGATAAAAACATTTGGTCTAAACTAAAAGTAAGGCTGTGTTCTTATTTTATGAAAAGAACTCATCAGACCTAAAAAGAATGTGCTGTGGTCCTTAAGCATCTTTTCATTAGGAAGGTTTTAGAGATTTGCTGGTTTGAAATTATTTGGACTTGATTAGCAAGAACATATTCAAATTCCACACTACATGGCCCACCTTGGACCAGGAGTTCTCCTTGCTGAGCAGGTCAGCGTAGAAGTAGGCCATCTTCCAGTGCCTCTTGTATGTAAAGCACCACATCAGCTCCCAGTAACACATGTGATGGAACTGCTTCCACTGCTGCTGTGCCTCACAGCACTCCTCAAAACGCTTGATAGCCTGAAAACATACAAACCACTGATAATCTCACTTTCATTTTCAGTGTGAAATGTTAATGTGTGGTGAGCAACTCAGTACAAATCATGTGTGAGTGGGTCAAGACATTTTTGACATGTCATAGTGTTAAAAAGACGACGGCAGAGTTTTCTTGTTGTGTTTTAAGACTTGTGTTATAATTAGTGTTAAGCATTATGTGTAGAGGACACAGAGGCCTCATCTCAGAACATTTTGTATACTTTTTCAAATCGATGAGGACAATGTCAACGAAAATTGGAAGAAGTGACCTGAACTCAAAGTGTATTGACCAATACATCTTCATTACATGTTAACATGTTGTGTGTTGCTACTGCCATATTTTAGAAATAATTAGAGACATCCAGTGTTAGTAAGTGTTTCTTTTCAGTTTGGTAATCACACTATTCCCCTCTAAGTACACTGTATTAAAACTTAAACATTTCTTGAGAAGTAAAATCTATCAATGTTTAATATGTCTCTGCATCTTGACGACGCAGATAAATGTTCACATCCATTACACTTGTTGTTCGTCCAGTGTTAAATATTTTAAGTTGTCACATAAACGGGAACAAGACACTATTTTTAACTATCTAACTTCCTGTGTGTGGTTGACCCTGCAATATGTGACAAATGTGCCATTCAGTAAGCATTTGTTAAATATGTGTAAACAATTGTCACGGCTAACAAAGAGCAAAATACACCAGTAGTCAACAAGTCACATGTTAATAAGGAGGGGTTCGGTGTAGCATAGACTGACGTGGAGGAAGACAGAGCTGTCAATTAAAAGATGGCCGTATCATTTAATACATTCAAATACAGTCTGAAAGACACTCACAGACACCAAGAAATGTGTAATGGCATAATGAATACAAGTAAAAAATGTCCACATGAAAAGTGCCACGATGCATGTGGTTTTGTTTTGTTTTCAGGAGTATATAAATGACGGACACTCACATCATCCAAGTTGCCTTTGATCACCTCTATTCGACCAGCAAAGAACAAGAAGATGGATCCCTGAGAGAAACACAACCCACAGTTTGATTGGGAACATGACACTTCACAAATGCAGAAGATCTTTTGAAAAAACACGTTTAATTTTGGCAAACCTTTGGGTATCTCTTGAGATATGGCTGCAGCAGTTTCTCTGCATCTTCAACATCTCCTTCTCCAGTACCTGCGAGAGACAAACAGAAAGAAACCAACTAAGAACCTTTTCTGTTTTTGTGGTTGGTTGCAGCTGTGTGTGTGTGTGTGTGTGTGTGTCGACGCTCACCTAGTATGAAGCTCATGAAGGTGTGGTAACAGAGCAGCAGCATGTTACATAGGAAGGACCTGAATGTGCTTTCTGCAGAGCCCTCCTGAAGCTGCTGAAGACCAAACTCCTGCATGGACACACACACAAATACACACACATAGACATGCACACATGTGCTCAGAACACACTAATGCATTTTGGAGAAATTTCCTGTGCAGGAAAAAAACAGTGCTTTGAACTATTTTATAGTTTTTTACGTTCAGGTATCAAATCTTACAGAGATGGGTCTCAGATAGGTAGTACATAATGCAAGATAGACAGGTTATGCAAGTTCAGTGAGTCAATATCATGTCAATATATTTGAGGCTCCAGGTGTCTATTATTATGGGGTTTTTTTTGCAAGTGGAAGATAAATAAATGTAATTCTAAGAATAATATTCCAAGTGATATCAGGACCTAAACCCTGATTAACACCACTTTTCAGATTATAGTATAGTGTAAAGTGGTTATAAACCAAATCACTAGTGACAGAATCAAAAAATAAAAACTATTCCTTTACCACAACATATAATAGAAAGTCATGAGTGATAAGTTATTATGATGAAAGCAATTTTAGTCATTCACCCAATGAGTTTCAATGTTTCACTAATACTGTCAGGATCAATGTCAACTGTTTCAGTAGCAGTCATATGAGTCTACCACAAATCACAGGCAAGATTTACTGTGAATGAACCAGTGAAACTGTAATTACAGATACAGTTCATGAGTCAGCCACATACACTTTTCATTAACAGCAGAGACCCAGAACAGCACAGAACAATCCATCCCCTGTCAGACATCTCTAAATCGACCCATTATACCCTCAGTGCTGTCAGCGGCTCTCACTTCCCAGCAGAACTGACCTTATTACCAGAGAAACCGACAAACTCCAGCAGCTTGAGCGTCCGCGTGGGCAACATGGAAATCATCTGCAGGAAGTAGACGAGCAATGGATTTGAAAGTCTAGCAACAGGATTACAGTAGGATTCATTTCTTAACTATAACACCAATGGTTTCCAAGGAAATCTTGATCTTGAATTTCATAAGCATACTGTACAAGGCCACAGGTTGTACAGTAATTACAGATGTTTTCCAACCAACAATGTTTCCACCGCAAATAGGTGAAAGTGAAACAGGCAAACAATAACAGGAACGTGCAAAATATCTAGTAGCCCTAGATCACTTTGCTTCCTTAATTCCTTAATTAGTTTATACTTCTCTTAACTTATTTGACAGTACTTTAAAATTAGATTAACATTAGACTGTGTATGATGCTTTAGATGCTCAAATAAAAACATGCACAAAAGATCAGAAGAACAACATGTGATTGGCTATAATCAATAAACACTGATAAATCATTGCTGGCTGAGGAACACTAATCTCAAAGCACACTGCTTGTCTACATGTTTATTTAGATTACATTTTTGCTCTTTATGTGCTTTTGTTTAATTATGAGCATCCCCAAAAAATGTAAGGCAACAAATAGGTTCTGAGGTCTATTTTTTTTAAACTTTGGTTCAGGCTGGATACTCTCTGGAAGTCATTTGTCCCACAACTCATGATGTTCACAAATGTTCTTTGACATATTTGATGTATGAATACAAATACAAGCATTTTCTTACTAGATTAAAGGCCCCTACTCCCAGTTTAACACCACCCTCAAAATGGCCATGGTTGTCACCATGAGTGTATCCAGAGGACTGGAGGATCGTGTGAAGCTCTCTGAAAAGATAAAAGATAAAGGGAGCAGATTAAGAGAGTTTTACAAGGTAATGAGGAAGATAACAGAAGTGGGCATAAGGATATTGTGCACTTTAGATTCTCACTTGTATGTCTGGTAGCTGTTCCTCACTTTGATTCCCCCTTTGATGAAACTGATCATGTTTTCATCCTGAACAGGGAAGGAGCAAGAGAGCAGAAGAAGAGGTAAGAGGAGGAAAAGAAACAATGAATGACTTTAAACAAATGTATCTGTGGTGGCAGGCTATCTGGGTTGCTGCTGACCTGAAGGAAGGTGAGTGCTGCCCTCTGCAGGAGGCACTCAGCATAGCAAACTTCAGCATGGAGTTCATCTGAGGTGAAAATGATTACGTCAGTTATCTTCAGTCTGACAGTCTGAAAGCTGCGCCATAATGGCCAAACACACATACACATACACACGCATATGCAAATACAGTACTTTAGTACAGTACACACACACACACACACACACCAGAAGCAAAGATTCAAACTAGTGGTCACAAAGGCATCAACATTCAAGTACTCACGCATGCAACACACAACTGAAATTGCTGCTTTAATACTGACATCTGTTATTAATCATAACGGTGACACGTTTGACTCATCCTGTCAATACAGGACTTTACCAACCTTCTGTGAAGCTTTTGGAGAAACTTGACTTTTTGCGGTGCCTGATAGAAAAAAACACAAAACAAAAACATCAGCAGTCAGAAAATCTTGTTTTTCAGCAGCACTGCAGTGTCCTGCGTTTCTTTGCTTATCTATTCGAATCAGTGACTCAGCCTCTTTCCAGTAAACACAGAATGCTGAGCTGCTGTCGGATGAAGTTACCAAAAGGTGCTGACCGCACATTAAACGTCCCACCTAAAGTCACAACATTGCAATGGAAAGCTGCAGCTCTGACCTCAGATAAGTGTTGTCTGAAAAAAAGAGTGTGTGCTTATCTTTAGCTAATGAGATCTACTGTTAGTCCAGCTCTGTGTCATGACAGATTCTCACAGTGGCTCCAGGACAAATTGTGACGGACAGTTGTGACATTCCCTTGGCCAGTGAGTCTGGATGATCTCAGCATGTTCTCTGGTTGTGGTATGATGTTACTAATGGGAACAAGTGTTCAAAAGATACATTATCATGTGTCTAAATGTTTGAATTAACAGTGTGAGTGCTGACCAACCTCACTGTGTCTTTTTACCACTGAAATTTAACTTTTTGGGTTGTTTTTAAACTGGCTTGTCTCTGGACCGACTGGCATTCAAGAGACAAAATTCGCCTCTGCAGCTGACTAAAGAGGAACAAAAAAAGCCCTGTCACAGTTTATCAGCTGGTCATCAGGGTGTTATTTCACCCTGGTGTTATGGGGAAAGTCTTACCGCTGACAGAGAGCCTGGGCCTCCTTCATAGTGTTTCCTGCAGCCAGGATGTGTTGAGGTTCAAAGGTCATCATGGCCTGCATCTCCAGGATGGTGGCATAGGTCAGAGCGTGGTACATGCTGTCTTTGGTTCTGTAAAAATAAGTAAGAGTAATAATTACAACACACAATGTTTGTTTTCAGTTATGTTGCACTGGCCTAGAAAATGAAAGGGGAAGTTGTAAACAACATATTGTTTCAGATAAATCATGTGCTGCTTCTGGTGTGCTCACAGAGATGATAGAGTTGAGAAAAACCTTTAGTTTGAATAAGAGAAGATTCATACAGTAGTCACTTAGTCGGGCAGTGCAAATGAGAGATGAAAAGCTAGATAATAAAGGTAGATAATAAATTCCTGGAGACGAGTGACTGAATACTTGGAACCACACCGATACACAGAAAAGAAGAAAAACATTTAGTGTCTATTTATATCTGTGGTTGTTGGAGTTTCACATCACACTCTTTGTTTTACACAAGAGATTTTCGAGTAGATGTACTCGTTGTTCCAGTTCAAAGTTTTTGTCATTCCAGTTATAAACCATTATTTTAACTAATTACTTTATCAAATATATCAGTCTTCGTAATTAATATGCTACTGCAGTCACATTTAATGGTTTAAATTGCTTTATTTATTACATTTTTTACGTATTTATTGTACCTGTATGCTTGTATTACACACATGCACACACACAAACTTAAAGGCAGAGGTGTGTAGAGAGGAATGCTGTCAGTCTGCATAGCTGACTTTTCACTGCTGTTCACCGCGGACTGACTCGTGTGACCTCCCTCTGTGATGTTACTTTCAGCTCCAACCAGTCGTCTCTCATGGACACTGGAAGCTAAATTTGCATCAATAGATTTTCTTTAACCCATGGAAATGGGTACACAAAGACACACCGCCATGTTAAGCCTGTTTAACTTTACTTTAATATTGGATATATTTGATAAAGAAAAATACATATAGATGAATTATAGAGAAGGAGAGACAGATTGGTATCACCCATATGATTTTTAGCCTGTCAGGGACATAAAACTGCAGCAATAAATCAGGGCTTTATTAGTAGACAGAGTTTTTGCTGAGCTTCAACTCTTCCCCCTAAATAAATTGATTTTATTAATTAGAATCCAATGACCAATCAGTTAACAACAACCAAATCAGTGACAACCAGGAAGCAACAGTGGGAAGTCGGAGAAGGCGGAGGTACAGACTGCAGAGAGATTTGCCTGCCTTACATTTCCATTGCATCATGACGTGCAATATAGGCCATCAGGCCTACTTGGTACTCAAACTGCATTGCTGCTACTGCTTTTTACTTTATTTTCTTCTTTTTATTTATGTTTCTACAATAGCGTGCAAGTGGGACTTGTATGACAATAAAGAGTCTTGAATCTTGAATCAAGCTTATGTAGGACGACAGCCCAAAATCAAGCTGAGAACCTTTTGAGATGGAGCTGTAAGGTCAGTTGAATTGCTTGTCGCTGTGCTCAAAGTGGCTGGGAATTCCAAATATTTCCCAGCAGGACTCAGACATTTTTAGTCAGCATCACCTCAGGGCTCAGGGACACAAAGGTCTTCACCCTTTTGATGGCAATGAAGCCAGCTTAATTTCCACAACACCGTTCCATGATGCATGGAAGAGTTGTGTTATACTTTCTCAAAACACGCATGTGCACAAGCATGTCTTGTATACACTTCTGCACATCAGTAACAATCAGGGCGTGCAGAAATGGCGAGAGCGTCTCTACATGCAAAACTGTGTGTTTCTATCGTTTTCAGTGGGGGAGCAGTTCAGTTCAGTTTCCACTGAACAGTTCCAAAATTAGAAATGGACCAAAATAGTGACACCTTTTCTGAAAAGTCATGAAACTTTAACACCCACATAAAGGATACAGGCACAGCTCATTACGAACAACGTCACAACTTCTTACCAGGAAGCGACGACATATTTTGCTGTATCGTAGATGTCCCTGCTACAGCTGTAAGGAATGGGGAATGACAGCAAGATGGGAGGGTAAGATTGCACTGTTTTGGCTGTACTTGGTCTGGTGGCATGTTTGAACAGAGAGTTGGCAAATACCTCTCCAATTTGAAGGCTGATCAAGAACACTTGAATGGTTACTTAGCAGGCATGTTGCTACAATGTCGTAGATGAGTCTGCAGTGGCTCCTTGACTACAAGAAAGTAGATTAAGAGGGCATCCTGTAAGGCTGAAATTAACCACAGCAAATGGGGTCAGTTGGTAAAAACATTGCCAGAGTGAGTCTCTTCACATACCTCCTCTGTATCAACTGTTTTGTTAATTCAATTCAAGATTCAAGATTCAATAGTTCTATGATGGAGTTCACAAGACCCCAGCTTCTGTCGGATCCATCATTATGATTACATTACATTCATTTGACACACTTCTGTCCAAAGGAACTTACATCTTCACATGTACATGAAAAGAAATTTGTGGTTCAGCAAATCTTTTATTTTTTTATTACTTTGTAATAAACTACCAAACTTGTCAAAATAGGATCTCTGAGCCACAGTCACCCCTTTTCCTTGGTAATGAGTAATTCTAATCAATGCACGTAAAAAAGCTGAACTAACCCTTTAAGCCCAAGGATGATCCAAAAGATTCAACATGCCTCGATATTGTAAAATATATAATTCACACTTTGAATCACATAGCTGACGTTTGATTCCCAGTCCCACATTGTCCCCTGAGAACTAGGCATATTGCGTGTGGCAGTGTCCTTCCACACTCACACACACAATCGTAACCGCCAGGTGGTTTTGAGACTTTACACTTCCCATATGTATGAGTATGAGTGCATTAACCCTGTCTTCCTCTCAATGCATGCTGGCATAGGCTCCAACTGCCACTGATCATAAACAGGAGTGTAGGGGTAAAAGCAATGGACATACTGATTGATTAAACAACCAGTAGTATCTCCAGTATTTTAGTTTCAGTGTGTGTGTGTGTGTGTGTGTGTGTGTGTGTGTGTGCGCGCGCTGTAGATACTCTAGTACACCCTCGTCCCACCTTACAGTGTAAGAACACACCTGGAGGAAGGGGAAAGGAGACACAGATAGAGAAAATGAGAATGAGAGAACTGGAAAGCACACATGGACTAAAGCAGAGGACAGACAAACACAGAAAAGCACGAGGAAAGCTTCTGCTGGTGTTTCACATCCTCAGGGCTGGTTGTTCCCGAAGTCTTTCAGAGTATCTCTCTCACAATGCGGAAGATGTCATCACACCTTACGTAATATTACATAAGTCTGATGCCTCAAGCTTCCTCACAAAAACCTTTTCTGAGCAGCAAATGGAAAAATTCAGAGGAAGTTGTGGGTGTTATTGGGATTTTTAGAAACCAAACAAAATAAAGGCCTGCCTCGATTTGATTTAAGAGCTGCATTCATGTGGAAAACAACCCTTGACTGCATCCCTACTGTGTACTTACTTCTTTTGTCAAAGTCGGGAGAGGCTGGAGGGATTGTTCAGCTGCTTGTATTCTTTCACAACAAGAAAAACGTCCACATATCTTTGCGACATTTTGTGAGTAAAGAACACTATAATACCTGGCCAGATCACCATGGAGCCCCTGATTATTATTGGATAGACTTTTCTTCACTCCTAAGTTTCAATCTGCACTGATTACTGACTGTTCATGCTGTCCTGCTGCATTTGTCAAATCCAACCATCTGGACTCAAAACAGCTACAAAGACGTACATATTTGCAGCTACTGTTTGTTCAGGTGCACTTCAGTGACTGGAGAAGCCAGTGATAGTACACACAGAGCTGTGAGAAGAATATTGAAACAGAAATGAGGACACCCGCTGAGCTGATAGACTGCCAAGCCTCAGGTGGCAGCAGCTAGAGGTGTTGCCGGGATGGATTTAGACAGATTTTCCTCCAGGATGTAATATAAAATATATATATAATATATATATATAATATATATATAATACTAAAGCATATTATGATTATGACATCAGGCCAGTCATGTGGCAACAGAGTATTTATGTAATGTTACAATGAAAGTCTTCATAATTTAGTCTGAGCTGCAAATCAAACAAATGGCATCACTCTAAACTCTGACACTAACAGAGCTAAACACACCAAACGGACCATGGCTGCCAATCTAGCCGTAGTACAAAATAAGTACAGGCTGACGGGAGGCTGTCCTTCTGTCTCAGTGTCACTGAAAAGAAGAAACTGTGGATAGGGAGTGGCCCACAGCCACGGAGGAGACATCGAGGATAATAAGCATAGTGTGAAAAGGGTCTGACAATAGAGGAGCGGAGAGAAAGAGCAGTGAACAATGGAGAAACTTGATGACACTAAGTTAGAACACAAAACTAGAGGCAGGGTGTGAGCCAGGAGATGGAGTTTGTGTTTGTTATTGTGACTCAAACCAGCATGTCAATCATGTAAAACCTATGGCCATAAAATCAGCTGACAAAGCCCTCCCTGATGCAAACTAGTATCTGGTATACCCGTCCCAGTAGACTAGTATCTCCTACCTTTGCTGTACAAGGGGCTGGGTATTAAACTTTAAATGTATTGCTTGCGTATTGATTTAGGGATCAGAAGTTAAAGCATTAAACATGTTCTTAATGTGATTGTAACGCTCACAATATACAGTGAGGTTTTCCTCATTTTTGGACATTTTTAATTGAGCAAATAATATTGCTTTTAGGAAGGCAGACGCATCAGTCAATGTTAAACAGCAAACTATTTCATGTATTAGCCGAGGACATTTGTAATGAATCGACAATGGCAATTCAGCAATGGCAAAGAATTTCGCTGAATCATCACCAAAACAGTGTTGGTGACACTTCCGCAGGTCCTACAACACACACCCCTCCCGTCCAATCTCAACAGACTTTCAGTTTCGGAGCGAGAATCGGGAGAATCTACAGTGCGAGTATTTCACTCGCATTTGTTCCGAAAAACAGATGTGTGCGAACCAGAAAAAAAAAACGATTTACGAGCACAGTGTACATTTGACCACCAACCGTAACCCCCCGTCCCCCCCGCGCTGCTAATCGTTGAAAACACCGTCAGACAGATCATCGGATGCACCGGGAGAAATCACGGTGTCCGCTCGAGCAGCCCATTATAGAAAAACTAGAGCATAAGCGATGCGTTTTATTATGCACCAGCCCACATCCTCCTTCTCCTCAAGATCCCCGATACCAGTTCAACTGTTAGTTAATGTTTTGCAGCTGAAAAGTCAAACTTTTCTTAAAGTCGATGTCACTTTTCGTGGAGTGACCAATCACAGCCTGGATGGGGCGGGACATTAAAATGGTTCAGATTTTTGACAAGTTAGTACTTGCATTACTTTGCACAATGTAGACCATTTTTCTTGCATAAGGATTTAATGGAGGAATAAAACCTACAAAAATTGTCAATGTTGTTTATGTTTTTCTTAAACTGCTGTATTGTTTCACCAGAAATAATATTATACTAGTGTATAGAAATTTTTATTCTTATACTAGTTACTTATCCAGGTGGATAATGCATCTGCAGTGGACAGGTGTAGATAGCTAGTGTCACTGTGCCAATATGTGCTCCTTTTAGCCAGCTGTCCTCGGTTTAAAAACTACAAGTCCCACATTCCACAGGCTGCAACGTACCAATCACAGCAGAGTTTTCTGTGATCAGTGTTTTCACTTCCATAGTCCTTCACTGGGTTTCACATCATAAGTGTGCACACAAGGAGAAGGAGCATGCACACATGCACATGCAGTATAAATATGTATGAAATACCTTGTTTGTTAATAAATGATGTGTTACAATTATTTTCATTCAGGAGCACATGTAGCCCTTGTGAAACATGTGAAAAGAGCCCTGGAGATGACCCTATCAGCAAAGTAAAAAACAAAAACGGTGTACAGCCATGCTAGTGGCTCTAGTGAGGCTGTACTTACAGGCTAACATGCTGATGTTTCGCAGGTATTAGCATGCAAACTGTCTTCTGTGAAAAAGGCCTATTGTGTGTGAACCTGAGAGTGCAACCTAAAAGCACCTAAAAATACAGTTGCATTAATTACTTATATGTGTCCATGAAAACACAAAGCCAGGTGGGCCAGAGCTCGACTAGAGCTGAGAACAGCAGCTTTATTAGCATGTGGTTGAGCTTGTTCTCCTACCTGCATCTGAGCTGAGCCTGCGCCTCCTCAAAGTGGTTTCTGAGGAACAGATCCAGGGCAGCCATGCAGTCCTCCAGAGCCAGCGACAGGTCTGAGCGCAAGCACCTGCAGAACCAAAACAAACACAGAATCTGGATGAGAGAAGACAAGGAAAAACATTCCTTGTCATAACATTATTATGTAACAAGTAAATCAAGATTGAGCATTTCTGGTTTCTTAAAATATCAATGTTGAGCAAGTGAACGTTGCTCAAAAAGTTGATCAAAAAGTTGATCAAGTGAACGTTTTTTCAAATGAAACCCTAAGCGAAGCTCTGTTCTGCCACCCCTCAGTATCTCTGTCTCTCTCACTACTGCAGTGACGCTGTTCTCATTTACAGCAACAAAGGCAGTCTCCAAAACACTGACATAAAACAGAGAGTGGGATCTTGACATTGTCTCAGTTCACTCACATATTCCTCCTTTATTCAACCCTTTCTACTACAAGAGAAACTGAAATACCGGCAGGGTGAGCCAGTCAAGCAAACTGGCACAAGAAAGTGCTTCGTGTTAGTGTTGTTGCTGTTCGTATCACACTGCACATTACAGAAGCAATCAGCTTAAATTAAAATACTTGCCCAACCATCCACTTAAAAAATACAAGCTCATGGAGCAATTCTGAATAAGATCAATCGTGTTTCCTCTTACAAATACAACTCACTGTTATAAGCTGTCTTCGTGAAAGCAACAAACTACTGATTATTGTTGATAATGTTGCTGTGTATAAAGAGTTCATTACATGGTGCACAAGACCCTCACGTGATGAGTGCATAGTCTTCATCACAAGGCTCCCTCCTCTTTGATTTCACTCACTCTAATGGATCTATTTAAATGTGTGTGTTGTCTCTTCAGTTCAGGGTTTGAACGTCACACAGCATGTGAAAAACGCATTAACCTTCAGCTTAATGAGCTGAAAAAATGTATTAAGTTAAGTTATTGATGTGTTTTTGTGAAACAGGAGCTTAAAATGCAGTTTGATGTTGTGCCTTAAACTACCAGGCCACTGAATCGACCACATTAGCATGTCAGTTTGTCAGTCAGTCAGTATTACCTCTTTAACTCAGATGTCAGCAGCAAACATTAGACGGATGCAAAAGAACATGAGAGCAGAAACAGAGCAAACACAGCTACGACCAATATTATATTACTGCAGTGACTAATAGATAGCATTCACTTTATATTCCTGCCCATTAGAAACACAGAGGAACTATAAACTCATCACACACACACACACACACCACCACCACCATAAAGAAGCGCACACACAGCTGCAGCTCTGGCTAACGACATGCGGGTGACTGCTGTTCACTGCAGGAGACTCACAGTGACAGCTGCTGTCAGAGAAACATGTAGTACATGCGTCTGTACGCAGGAATTAGCAAAACATTTCAGGCACTAAAGGTCAAAGGACCTAAAGGACAAACAAAACAACAAGTCAATAATGGGAAATGTATACTCAAAGGCTATGTGGGACCAGCAGTATTGTTGTATTACAAAAAACACTAACTACTACAATATTACAATAATATTAACAACTGAACTAATAAACTTATATTCAGTCATTTTATAATTGAGTGTCAATTAACAACAAAACAATGAGGCATTACAGGATCAATAATACAGACATTAATAATGCCAGGAGGATATTAAAACAAGGAGCATGCTGTATGTCACTGATTTGAAGGATAATGCTGCAGAGTCACATGTCTTCCCCCAGTGGCCACTGACTATATCCAACCAGAGCCTTCTCTACTGTGTCGTACCAGTTTTCTCTCTCTACATGGGTACCGTGACTGCTCTTTGTCACTGTTACTTACAACAACAAGCTAACAGAAGACCTAGAAGTAATCAAAGGTTTGTTTACGACCAGCCATCAACATCACTGTTGTCTTTAAGACTTTTACTACTTAAACCAAACATAGCAATTGTCTCACCGCTCTTCCTGCATTGACTATGTTAACCATAACTAGAAAAAACACATATACCAAGTCTTAACCCCACACATACAGCATTTATATCACATATTTAATCTTCTTAAAATGGTTATGACCTTGCTGCAGTCTAATCACCTGTTAGACTCAGAGCATATCCTTATGAATAATAACGGCTGTGATTAACATTCCTTTTGTTCTAATTGTATATATTACACATGGGATAATAATCATATCTGCAAATAATAAAAGTCACTATGTTGAGAGCATGCTAACGATACAAACACATGCAGACACACCATTAATACAGCTGTTATTTGCACTATGGCCACTGTAGAATCTCTACCTCAACATCTCCTTACCATTGTATATTGTATTATATTGTATATAGCACTGTTTTATTTTTTACATATTCTATGTATTTATTTTGTACTGCTGGGACACGAGGAAACTGCAATTTTGACATCTATGTATGTACTGCTCATACTGTGATATTGACAATAAAGCTCTCTTTGACTTCTTTAAACAATCAGCGGCATCATCATTTCCTTAAAGCAGGAAACTAACTCAACTGGTCCTGACTGAATGGACGACAGTCTGAGGCCTGAGGACACGCAAAAGAAAAGAAACCAGCTCTCTGTGAGGGACGATTTCCACACAGTACAGGACACTATGCTTTAAATGGGGGGAATAATTGACAATTGTATGCAGGAAAGAGAAGGCATGAACGCCCAGCATAATGAGGAGGTCAGGAAGTACATACTACGCATTGTCCCAATAATTTAATTGGACTTTAAGTCAGCGAGTCTGAAATTCTGGGTTGATTTCTCTTGAGAGCAACTTTCCCAGTGATGAGCATTATCACAAACACACACACACACACACACACACACACACACACACAACACACACACTTAGATACAGCCACACAACCACTAGCCATTTACACACACATGCTCATGAAAACCAGAATACACACACACACACACCCTCCAAGAGTGACGAAGCATTAGTTAGTCGACTATGGTTCACAGAGCTTTCACCACATTAGTGACAGCTGGTATTCAGGGTTTGGAGGCCTCGCTCGTTCCATAACGAGCGAGGACGAGTTTGTCCACATGCCTGAGTGTCGCAGCTAGCACACACACAATACACCTACACTCGCAGAGCATCTTACAGAAGCCAACTGAATGACAAACACACGCCATCCAGATATGCAGCAAGTATCTTACCCGTTCGGCAGAGTATCTTCCTCTCCTGACATTTTCATTTGGCAAAGTATGTATGTGTGTGTGCGTGTGTGTGTGTGTGTGTGTGTGTGTGTGTGTGTGTGTGTGTGTGCGTGCGTGTGTGTGTGTGTGTGTGTGTGAAAGAGAGGTGGCGAAAGAGAAAGAGGACAGAGATAAAGAGAATTGCAGAAGTGAATGTGAGCCTGGGGCCGTTCCAGCAGTGCAGTGAAATGGTCTATGTCTCAGCAGCAACAGCAGCAGCAGCAGCAGCAGCAGCAGCAGGGCAGGAGGGTGACAGAGAGAGAGAGAGAGAGACAGAGAAAGACTGAAAGAGAGAGGGAGGGAGGGACAAAGAGAGGAGGAGGAGGAGGAAGGATGCAGTAGCAACAGCAGATCTTAATAAGAATGGGATGACTATCATACATGAGGGGGGAAAACACAGTCTGTCAATGATGCCTCTAACACGCACACACGCACACACACACACAGGCAAAAAGCCGGTACCACCTCTTCCGATCATCATCCTCATGCCAACCACTGCAGTCTATGCTTTGATTGGATAATAGAAAGCCAGGGGCGGGGCTAAATACTCAAGACTCAAGGCCTGAGGAATTTTATGTAAGATGGGAAACAACAAAAGAAAAAAAAAACTAGGAGAAAGGACAGAGTTAAAGCACAAAGAAGATATAAGTCACGTGTCCTTCATTCATGCAAAACGTGCCTTCTGCTTCTGCGGCTATGGGTGAAAGAGGCAAAGTGAGGCTTGAGAGGTGGAAACAGAGCTTGTTGGTGCGTAGCGGGTAACTCAGCTGGTCCAGCCTGCTGCAGTGTTCAGTCTGCCACTGCTGCGGCCAGAGTCCAGAAATAGGAGACACAGATGCAGTACAGCGGCTCATACTGTGGATTCACAAGGCCTAATGTGAAATCATGAATGAAAGATAGGCGCAGTGCTACGAGTTACTGCAGCTCGCCACTCTCACACTAGATGTGCGTGAGAGAGAGGGAGATGTTCATGCACTTGAAAGCAGAAGAGGGCGTCACAGCTTCAGCTCAGAGAGAGAGAGTAATTAGAAATGTGCTGTACTTGACAAATGGGCCCTTTTTAATGCAGACATTCTGGCACAGCAGGAAAACCACTGGTGTTATTAATAATAAGGGTTACACTCCATTTAGCTTTGCTAGGATCAGGGCTCGGCCACTGTGTATGCTAGTTCACTGACAAAGGCTAACTGATACAACTAAATGGAACGGAGCCATCGCTACTCCAAGGCATTAATTACAACTGTGAGTTTCCTGCTGTGACAAAAGTCAGAAAAGGGCTACGAATCCTTTCCAAATATGGCAAATACTTATACATGTGTCAACACTTGGAGCAAATGAGTCAATTTTAGCGTTCAGCTGGCCCATTTGAGTCTTGTTTTGTGTTTTGAATTGAAAATTTTAAAATTACTAGTATAAATTGTAAAAATAAAATGCATGTAAGGTCCAAACTGATCAAAACTTAAAGAAAAGCAGCAAATCCTCACATTTGAGAAGCTAAAACATTGGAATGTTTGGTCTTTCTACTTGAAAAATTACCAAATTGATTTATTAATTAACCAACAAATCATCTACAAGACTATAAATCCACAACTCAAAATGCTCTCACTCATGTGACTTCGTCTTAGTGTTCATCACGTTTGACATAATTCTCTCCTCCAAGGTCGCCCATAAAACCACAATTACAAGAGCAGAGCCCTTTGGCCAGCACAGAAACATGAGGGGGAAATCATTCTATCTTTATAGACTGTAGTAAAAGAAAAACTTAATTGTTGCTTCCATCTCTCATGGGAGTGCTGTGAGGAGACCGAGAGTCGTGAGTCACGGGTTTAAAGTGGAAATAATTAGATTTGGTACGCAGCTTTCCTCATGGTGGACAACAATTTGGCAACAAGGACAAAACAATGATTTATGACTCCAGAAATGTTGCCATTTCAAACTACGTAGAATTTTAGCACATTTCTTCCAATGAGGTCAAATAATCAGAATTTGAAATGAAAGCTTGTAGCAAACCGTTCTCTCGTGTCTGCCTATTAAATATGTAGGCAGATTTTGTTAATGTTGGACAGAGCCAGGCTAGCTGTTCCCCCTGTTTCCAGTCTTTATGCTAAGCTAAGCTAGCTGTCTCCTACATTCGTGCTACATGTCGCACCTTTAACTCTGATTTGTTCAAATTATAATTCATTTCCTCTAGTTCCATCTCTCAAATCCTCCTCCCGGGGCTACCGACAAATCCTTCACATGCCTTGACAGAGAACGCAGGATTAGACTCCTGAAGTCATTACTCGACAGAGACAGGTGACAGATGATTCTCAGGTTCTCTCTGCCTGAATTATTAATATGTCGAACAGCAGGGAGAAGCTGCGCAAATGCCAGTGATCTCCTGATGACCTTTACCTCAACATGTCACTAATATGTCAACAAGTCATTCACTTAGACACCACTTAGACATATAGGAATGCAAATTAGTAAAATAAAAAAATAGAAAATACTGTGAGAACTTTTCAAGAAGAATTCCTGCAAATGACAGGACATCAGCGGATATAAGCACTTTTGTTGCGATCTAAGAGTTTTGCTTTAGGATCAGTTCACTGTGCAGTCTTACCCATTTGATGGATTTGTTGACTCCAGAGCATCTTTGTTTCCCGGGAGCTGTAACCTGAAACAGAGGAACAAAACTGAGACTGTTTAGAGAAAAGAGGGACATCTCAAGGGATTGACAACCAGCTGAAAGGTCAGCTATTGTTTGAGGAACCTGATCGTGAGAGCCATAGAAACGCAGACACTGATATATGTGGACACTCCCAGACTACTTATTCATGACAAGGATTTGTTGAAGACGCTTCCTCAGAAATGAATGTGAAAATTTTGGGAAAACATTGATGATATGGAAACAGATCTTGAGAAGGTTTTGGTGATGTATTTTAATTAAAAACACAGAAAGGTGCAAAACATTTACTTGAAAAAACAAATTTTTAACACAAAAATGTTCAACTGTAACCAAGATTGGGCTTTTTGTCTTTAATATACTGTATGTCCTTCACTTGTTTCTAATTAAAAGGCACTCACCTGAAGTCTGTGATGATTGGATCTAATTCTGGACTGTTTATGACTGACAACCTGGGAGAATAAATGAAAGTTAGTCTGTGATGACAACATGTCTGTGTGAGTTAAAATGCGAACTGACAAGTCTCCAGTGCGTCATTATACTGTTATTAAAGTTGTCGTTTGCACTGTGAGCAGCACATTGTTTGTTGTTTTCTTTGTGATGCTGCTGATTGTTCCTGACTGTAACAATAAATGACTGTGTGCACAATGTGAACGTACCGGCTCGGGGACTCCGGGCCATCAGGTATGTCTTGTGTTTGCACAGCATCCCTGTGAAGAAGTCAAAGGTCAATTTAGAGAGAAGGTAATAAGGGATCTCATGATGGTGAGAGGAGGATGAGTGCGAGGACACTGGAGGTCCAACCTGAAGATCAGAGGAGAAAGCTTTATGTGAGGAATAAGAGAAATGTGGGTAAAAAATAATTATAATCTTAATGTTTTTAATGTAACACAAAACTAAATGGATTTAAGCTGTATGTTCTTATTAAGTGACCGTTTTTAGGCACAAAAACCTTTGGAAAATGTGCATGGATTAAGTGCTTCTAACATAATGTAATTTAAGCCAACGTGAAGCTTCTAAAACAGCATTCAGGCCTTAACAAACTCCATTTAAATATAAATCTTTCATCATGGTTAGGGTTAGAGCCATGGGTCCCAACGTCTTCCCTTGCACATGTTGCAGTTTCCACATGTGACCCCTCAGCACAGACATGCAGTCTGTCATCACATGCTGCATGTCTGTGCTGAGGGGTCACATGTAGAAACTGTAACATGTGACCCCTCATCACTGGCTGCATGTCTGTGAGACCCCTGAAGAGGTGAAGCTATACAGTATTTCACGAGGGGAAAAAAAAGCAACGATGAGAAAAATATCAAAAAGTAAACATAATTTGTTGTAGCCACATTTAGTTCTTTGCTGTTTCCCACCAAAACAATCATCCAGCGACTCCTTAAATCCAACTTGTGACAGCTCGGGTGTCCTGACCTCCAGACCTCTGGAAACACTTTGGTTACATCATCCCTTCATGAACATATTATGAATATTCAGGTAGTACTTCTTTATCAAAAGTGATCTGAGGAATGCAGCTGCAGAGGTGAGACAACCAAAAAAAAAGAGTGTATTTCAGCACACTTCGCTTCTTCACTGAAAGCCCTCACCACATCATGAAAGCAATGTTGTCTGACAGGCTTTCAAGACTTAATGAGCATGTGCAGTTAGAAGGATCATTACACCAAACTTCACCTACAGTACAGTGATTTCTCCTATTGGCTCACAGTGGTCAGCCTCTATGGATTTAAGGCTCCTGTCAAACACCCTTTTCTGTCAGGATCAGCTTCTGTTTCAGTGCCAAAATATGAACGTGGCCCTCTACATGGTTACTTCACAGATCATACATGTATAAACCTGCTCAGAGAAGAGTGTGTGTGGTCGACAGAGGATTTATGAGGGTCCTGAACATGTTGTGCTTTACACAACAACGTGAAAGCGGTGACAGCACAATCACATTATGATCCCCAGAGAGTGCGATTCACATCTCCCTGTTGGCCGCACGATGAACACAGACAAGTTCTGACAGCGTCCGGACTTGCACTGATTTTTGGAAACTTTCCCTTCTACTCACTTTTTGCTGTCAACTTTCTTCAGGCTTCGTCTCCAGTTGTTAATAAAACTCATTCCACAGCACGGGGATCCGGAGAAACAGCAGAATTATCCCTGAGAGAGCAGGGTTCACGCAGCGGACATGGAGCTCGGACAGACGCACAGGAGAGGAGAGGAGAGGAGAGCAGAGGAGAGGAGTCCACACCGAGAGGAATAAAGGTACAGCAGCTGCTGTGCGTCTTCCTCCTTCCTGTCGCGGAAAGGTGCGCGTCTCATCTCCATAATAAAGGCAGCGCAGTGTGGCTGCCGCAGGTCCCGGCTTCATGGTCCTAATGTCCAAATATGAAGTATCCCTCCAATATACAAGCGTGTAAATAAATACAGTCAATAAAATAACCCCCCAAAGTGTTTAATTAGACTGTTTTAAAATAGTCTAATCTTAAAAACAAATGCTGTATTTTCATTTAATTTGGTCAAGAAGTCCTTTCAAGCGCCCAGAAAATAAAAATGACATTTGAACATCTATTATTTCAACAAACAAATCAAAAAACAGGCCTTTAATACGTTGTATACATATAAATGATGCCCATGATAATATTAGGTAAAATTAGTTTGACTCCACGCTGGTGTTTCTAATTTCTCTGTAGGAGCAAATTATTCATACATGTGTACGTTTACTAAGGTAGTGTGTTTACAATTTCAGAATCAGAATCAGATTTATGGTTATGGTTGAACCAGTGTCAGAGTCATAGGGGGGTCCCGAGCCGTGTAGATGAGGCCGGCTGCAGAGGGGAAGAAACTGTTCTCATGGCACTTTAGGTACTTTCCTGCTACTTTCTGTTTCTGCTCCACTACATTTCAGAGGGAAAAGGGAGAACTTTTTACTCCACTAAATAGTCACTATATCTGTTGCAGGTGAAGATTTTCCACACAAAGCTCAGCTTCTTAACTTCAGCTTGTATAAAATGTGATGTGTTGCTCAGCAGTAGTATGTAAAGTAGTTCCGGTTGACTCAACATTGACCAGCAATGTAAATGCTGCTTAAATATGAATGCATCTATTGCCACAATAACAATCCAATAATTTAATGCATATAACAATATATGAATAGGACCATTCTACACAATGAGTACTTATAACATGTAGTACTTTTACTCAGTGGTGGAGGAGAAAGTTCAGATTCTTTACTTTAAGTATCAATAAAACTATGTTAAAAAGTCCCACTTTAAGAATCAGTCAGAAGTAGTGATAGTATCCGCACACTTTGGCCCATGTGAGTGTTCTATCATAATGTTATTTGATCATTAATAAGAGATGCATTATTATGTGCAGGAATGACTTTGTTGTTGGTCAAGATGGAGCAGATTTTAGTTACTTCAAGTCCTGCTGGGGAGTTTAATCTGTAACATGCATCATATTTTATCTGCTAATTAGGTGCTTTGGATTAAAAAGTACATCGTTCCTTCTAAAATGTAGTGGAGTATAAGAATAGAGTAGCATACAATTAAAATACTCAAGTACAAGTACCTCAAAATGTATTTAACTGCAGTACTTGAGAAAATCATCTTCCGCAGCTGTTTTTACTCAAGTAAAGATTTGAATACTAAAACGCAGTATTGCTACTTTTACACAAGTAAAGGACCTAAAACCTCTTCCAGCACTGACTGTTTAAGACAGTAACATGACTTAATCCCAGTAAAGACACACAAACAGCAAAAGTACACGTTTAATATTTATTCTGTTTCAATTATATGCATTACATACTCTGGCCAAACCTCCCAATGAAGGATTATTTTCTTACATGTTAGAAAATACAAAAAAAACAAAAAAAACAATTAGCTTGAGTTTTAAAAAGCCTTTATGGGTAAGCCTAGAAACACAAGTGGTTCTTGATTTGTAAAACTGGAGATGTCTGTACAAATGACATTAACGTGTCCGGTGGGCTTTAAACGTGAGAGGATGACACCATAAACTGTAGAGAGACTCCTGTTCGTATAATAAACATGAACTACAATATGAGAGACGCGCCGAGCAGGAAGTGCAGCATCATTCACAGACAGTGAACTGGTTAAACACCAGAAGAGGAAACTACGACGATGGTCGCTCTTAACAAGGCTGAAAACAGAACAGGAAGAGGTTTCCAAAACGTTTTGCATCGTTTGTTCAGAAATTAGCATAGAAAATGAAAGCAAAGGCCTCCTGCTCTTCAACCCAACATTCCCTTATTCAGAAACCCCCTGTCATAGTTTAGCACTCAGTGTTAAGTAACTTAGTTCCTTTTCTGGGAGAAACACAAAATTACGCAGCAAGAAGAATCACTGGCCGACCAACTGCTGTGTGGGCGTAAACAGGAATGACGATGCAGTGCAATGGGAGCGTTTATCCTCACGACACACAGCAGGTTTTTGTTGTAAGTTAAATCCCCACAGAGCCTGAAGTGGACAGACAGAAGACAGACCGCTCCGCCGAAACGCAGACACAACTTTTACTGACTTTGTGTAAGACTTTGAAATCCAGTAATAGTAATCTAGTAATAGTAGTAACAAGAATCTGCCGGAAAAAAAATAACAGTTCTTACAAATGCTGACAACAGAAGCACCAACAGAGGCACACTTTGAAATGAGACCTGGTGTGAGATTTGTAAAATGGGCATTGACTTGAAGATAATTTGCTGAGTTTTTTTTTTTATACACTTCTCTCACTAATAGTAGTCCTCCAACCAGCATTACTATTAACACTATTAATTTAATGTATGAGTAAACAGAGCAGTGAGTGAGTGTAAACCTGTTTGTCAACACTCATACATTATTCATTATTCATAACAACCCCCTTTGTCTGTTAATGTCCAAACACACCATTTCCGCAGCCAAAATTCAGCAAAAAAAAACCCAACATTTAATTTTAGGCCACAAAACGTCTATTTATTAATAATTGCCCAGGATTTAAAGTTTCTTAATAAGTACAAGATCATATGTAATTAGGTGACAAAATAACATACATGACATATTTAGAGATTGAGCATTATCTCAACCTCAGATATTGAATGTTGGACTGTATCTTGTTTTGTGTAATCCCTTGTAGTGTGCCCTGAAATATTTAATCCTAATTAATACGTAATCATTACATGCAATAGACGTAGTTTCATTCCTTTCAGTATCTCCCCAAAATATTAACTCTCTAACATAGACAGAACAGATGTTGGGCAAAGCAATGAGTTACTGAAACATTAAAGAAATCCAAGTATCTAGAAGCTAAATGTGGAAGCTGCGTTGGATTTGTTCAATTTGTTCAATTTTAGTATAAACCTGCACATGCATTTCACATATCAGAGGACTGGAAATCTCCAGTTAAACACGTAGAAATGTTGAATTCTGTCACCCTGCCGTAAACAAAAAGAAAAATCTCACAGGGCCCCTGCCATCGTACAGGACTGGAAAATGAAAGTACACGGTCGCTCCATTCTAAAAAGGACTGCCTTGCACTTTTATATTTTGTTACAGTGGCTCCAAAAATGCACATTTTCCCCAGCTTGTTGTCTTGAAATGACACTCAATTCATGATTTAGTTTCCGAGAATTATCAAAGAGCCGGAAGGAAGTTGGGAATTAGCAAGTCTATTTTTAATGAAAGAAATCTCTGAGATTTAAGTGTAGTCAGTACTGTTAGTGGATGAAAAAAGGACTTTTGACAAGGCCATTTTAATCTACTTTGAGTGTGTATGTTTAAATAAATTACATTCTGGAGAGTTAATGTTAACATTTGACTCCATATTCACTGCATTTCATTCAACAATCCATTCTTTAGAGCATACACACCATCTTGTGCTCTCCTGCAAACGAAACCACAGAGACCAACAGGATGGAAAAACACGATACTCGGTCGGGGGGAGAAGGGCGTTGAAAGATTCAGAGATGGGTTTATTCTAAGAAAGTCTCTTCATGGGGCCAGCAGGTGCTGCTGCGGAATCTGTCCTATACAGTCCCCACTTTGCTTTGGTGCTTTCTGGGCTGGGCCAGGCTGTGCTGTGCCGTGCCGTGCCGTGCCAGTGGAGGAAGGGAACGAGCTCCTCAGGAGAGTTCAGACTTGCTGAGCGCGATGGCCAGCTCCAGGTCCTCTTGTTCCTGCTGGGTGAGCCTGGCAAGTCGCTCCTTTTCCTCTCGCTCGCTCTCGCGCTTTGCCCACTCTATCATGTCTTCCTCTGTTGGATACTGCTCCATGAACACAGAACACACACACACACACACACACACACACACGAGAGAGAGAGAGAGAAGGAAAGAACGAACACACATTTGCAAAGAAATACAGGGAGAAAAGGAGACACAAACAGACAAACGTATACAGTTAACGGATGCTCAAAGATTAAAACATGTTCTTAGAGCCTGCTGATCACCAACAATAACAGGATGGATAATATAATACATGCCATATTCATTAAGCATTATAAGCTCCATAAAGGAACTGATCCTTGCAGGGCTGGCCCTGTAACACCCATGTAGGATGTGCAGCAATTAACACTGTGCTTTTGAGGTGTGTGTGTGTGTGTGTGTGTGTGTGTGTGTGTGTGTGTGTGTGTGTGTGTGTGTATCTTAGATAACAATATATGGGCCATTATTTGTTTCCTTTCTAAATAAACTCACAACATATAACATTTTCAATAAAAAGTCCTTAATTTTGGTTAAATAAGAATTGTGAATGTACTGAGCTGGATGTAATTAAACTTGTCAGAGCTCTTCGGGGGACAACTTAAACGATGTAATAAGTTATGTTTCTAAATGATCTCAAACATGTTTGACATTTCCCTTTATTTTCTTTTTAAGATGCCTTTTGATCGGAAATCTGACGGCAAATAAGGAGAACGAGAGCAGTGGGAATGACATGTTTTGGTTTACACACTATGTTGAAAATATTTCTAACAAAAGGTGAAACTCCACAACACTTCTGTTTTAAAAGAGGAGGTTTGAAAGTCAACAGCCGTCACAGCGTCAGATCTCTCAGTGCCTGAACTGACATTTGTGATCAGAACTGGTGTAACTAATAACACTAATTTGTGGTTAATTAACATTATTCTGCGTCAGCGAGCCAGCGTGCAGCACCAGGGCCCTCAAACTGGCGCACCTGCATGTAACGCAACCACCATTCGTGTTATTAGTTACCCCGGTGTTTGATTGGTCAAAATACGGAATGCCATGTTTCAGCCCCTGTGCCAAAATACAAACTAAAAGACAAACAAGCCATTTAAATTAATTTCCCTGAATCAAGGCTGACCGTGGAGGGAGTGACAGTCTTTGCCCCTCAGGAGTGCGTCAGTTCACATCTTGTGGAGTGAGGAACAAATGGAAGTCGTCACGTTTGTTGGTTCACGACTGGTTAAGTCAGTTAAATTGTTAAAGGCCGAACATGCATTGCGTCAACAGGTTTATTATTCACAGTAAGTGACAGACAGAAGAATCACAGGTCATCCAGTGCGTGTCCACCCATGCAAAGGAAAGTAGACGGTGGCGACGACGTTCACTAGCAGGTATTTAAGAGCTGATCGTTTCGGTGCAGAGTAATGAAAAACATGCATGATGACAACATTTAAGAAACTTATAACTGATTTAGTAGAGAACGTGCATGTATTACTTGTAGCCGACACATCCCACTGCTGCTTTTAAATATGAATGAAATCAGACATCAATGAAGAACTGAGAAAGAGGAATGTTTTATTGCTCAACTTAAAAGGAACCCTACACTTATCTGGTACTTCGTCTTTACCTTCTTTATCTGATTTGATGGGATTCTGTCAGAATACTTAAAAAAAAGGACCATACTTGTGTTTCTGCACATTTTAGCCCATTTATGACAAATCCTCAAAAATGTATAATTGCCAAACATTTGCCAAAGTTTTAGATTATTGGAAACATCTTTCATGCTCTCCACTACAGTATGAAAATAAATATGAACTTACACAGACATAAAACTATCACGATTAATAACGCGTCTGCCTTCATAATTGTCAAAGTTGTGTTATTATTGTGCAAAATGTACTAATCAGTCCGTGCCTACAACGCAACAATGCAGAAATGACAGAACAAAAGTAGGCGGCTTGAAAGGTAGGAAATAATCTCGAATTTAAAGCATGCTTTGGAAAATGTCAACGGAAATGTAAAGTGAACGTGGTAAATTAACAAAAAAATGCAAAACAAAACGTCACGGTCCTTCAAAAGCTCAGGCATTTGCAAATAGTGGTGTCATGGATGCACATAGAAGCCAGAGATGGTGCCCTTTATTCAACTCTTTATTCAACTTTCATGACAGAAGTGTAAAGTCACACAGAGAGAATGCAGGCGATCTGTTTCTCCACAACACGCTGCTGACCAGACAAAGGCTGCATGAACTGCTAAATGGAGGGATGGATGGATGAACAGATGGATGCGTGGAAAAATAAATAGCGGCATGTGTAAAGGAAAAAAAAACAACAACACTGATTTGAGGAATGGTGGAGGAAGTGGTGTGTGAGAATGAGAACCAGCCAGTGGAACACACAGTTAGTGCATGCAGGTCGGGGGTCAACAGGGACATGCGGGTGCAGTCATGTGACAGGGAAGGTATTAGAATCAACTGTCTTTAATATTATTATTATTATTATTAATGATAACAATTCATATTATTGTTTTTAAATAATAATAATAATAATAATATCTAAATTCACAGCGTGACAGTACATTTTTATGCTGCATTAAAAAGGGAAGAGCTCAGAGGATTTTAATACTGTTACTAATTGTTTCCTGATATATCAACAAGGGTTTACAACGTTTAGACCAATGTACAATGACTCCTTTTCCTGTTTTGCCACAGAAGTCATAACTTGGCTTTATTTATTATTAGAATGCTAGATAGAAGACTATTTGCATATAACTCAGCGTGTGACAACTGTTAGCTATTTCTCAGAAAGGCATCAGTGGTGCGGCTCAGCTAATGCCTATTTAATTTGTCAGTTTGTAAAACACTGATAGCTTCATTAAACTTAAGTTTATAGGTCTGAACTGGGATCTCGCTCACGATGCAGCAGACACTCCTCTGCAACGCCTTTAGGCAATATCTGTGCCGACTCAGCGACACGTTGACTGGTGGGACCCAGGATGATCACTTTGCACCAACGGCAGTTTGAACATTGCCAGAGATGCAATTTCAGTGTAAAAATGTGCATAAAATAAAATACATATCTTATTTCGGAATGAAATATGCACATGCACAGGCTGTAATGTCAGCGTGCTGAGTCGGGGATGGGATGGCTAACAAAAGCCAAATACAAGCGGCCGCTCATCTCTCCATTCACTGCCAACCATTAGGAAGGACTTGACAGACCGACGTCTATAATTCATTTGTAAAAGAACTTGTCTTCGTTACTACAAATCTGTTTCAGAGTTAATATATAAATGTATTTATAATCGCTATAATGACATTTATGTACATTTCCTTTTAAAGTAAGACAGTGCAACTTCAAGCATAGGGCTCACATTAAGTGCAATCCCAATATAAGTCAATAACAAAAAATAATAAACACGTATAAAGAATCTTTACATGGCAAGGAAATATTGCTTTCGTAATAAAGAGCTAAAATATAAACCAGCAGCAGAAAAACAAACTGAAATATTGAGGATTTCATATCTTATGTTAGCTTAGCTCAAGATAAGGAGGTTATTAAATAAACAAATGTAGCATCAAGGACTTGAGCTACTGTGGGACACTTTTCACAGGCTGATTAATTCACTTCTTTGGGACTTTTAAATGGCAGTGGATGGAGCGATTAATAAAGCTGGCCTGATTTGCTTTATGGTTGTGACTTCATGAAACAATGTGATTTATTAGCAGGAAAAAAAAAAGAAAAGAGGCCGCGACTACTGAGAGTCAGATGAAGGTGTGGGAGAGGGCGAGAGGGAGGTGCTCACTTTGTCAAAGCTGGCAAATCGGTCAGCTTCCCGTACGTTGTGACGAGGAGGGGAGGAGGGGGCGAAGGGGTCGGCTAAAGGATCCTTAGCAGGCAGGGAAGAAGAGGAAGATGAGGAGGTGAAGTCTCCTGGTGGCTGCGGGAGGAAGGGCCCTCGTCGTTGGAAGGAGTCAGAGGACTCTGTTCTTGAGATGGTCGACCTTTTACCTGATAAGGCACAGACAGGCAGACATGTCCAAGAGTCAATACAGACACACAGAATAAATAAATAAAAAAACAAAAAGTTATACTAAAGTAAGACCAAGTATGAACCAGAATATATTCATTTGGAATAATACTTTTTATTTAAAATGACACACACTAGTAATACATCCTGAAATGACTAATAAGAGCACAAAAAAGTGCCACGAGTTTCCTTTCCATAGTGAAAAGTACTGACCTGGAGGCGGAGGAGGTGGTCTTGTTGGCGTACCCGTTTTTGGGGGAAGGGCTGGTGGCACGTCGGGGGCGGCGGACTGGCCCTCGTCCTGAAACAGGTTCTTATTGTTGACGCCAAACTGGTCAGCACCGTTCGACTGAAACAGAAGAATCACACCAAATCAAAACACATACAGGAATTTGGAAAAACAGAAGAAAAAAGACACACGGAGAGTGACTACTGTAGATCAGAGGCAGAATCGTAGCAGTTGTGAGCCTATTTGAACGATTTGACGCCTTTAGTCAGGGTGCCGTACAGTTCCTTTAGTGCATATTTGCTTTTTAAAAAAGAAAAAGAATCTGATATGAGTGCATCATTAACCAATATTTAGACTAACTAACATTTTTAAAACACACGTGTGAAATATCCAATACTCTTTTCATATTGCACATCAAATATTGTTACTTGTTTTATGTACTCAACGATGAGTTAATGTCCAACTCCTCCACAGGGGAGAATGAAATACGAGAGCTCTGACTATTTCCTCCCAAAAACCACAACACACTCAACAACTCATTCACAGCCTTTCTTGGAAGCTCTGGTTTTACAGAAGTGAGTTCACTGTTTCGCAACAACTTCTACTTCCACCGACAGAACTGTAATTAGTCATGACTTGATATCCAGCGTGTGTCACTCCATACTGAGTGCTATTTCAGCACGGTGTAGGTGAAGCGCAGGGCATGAACACCATCACCTGATTACCTTTGTGAGGGCACTGAAATCTGCAAAGCCCCCTCCAAATGATTCGTTACCAAAAACTGCAGCAAACGGATCTGAAACACATGGACATGTAAAAGTCACTGAGCATATCAAATTGGCAAGACTCAAACAGACAATTTTGAACAATATCATTTTAACAACTGCAATGGGGTCAGTCCCCAGAGGGTGGCGCCATGTCGCAAGTCATACCTGGATCTGAGCTGGCGTTCACTGTCGTACCACCTGGAGCAAAAGGGTCATTGGTTGCTGCAGTGTCCTTCTAAAAGCAAAACACACAGCACTCAGCATATTGTACGATAAACTCTGTGGACATAAGTATCCTCAAACTTAATGCGATTAACTTGAACTGTAAGTGATGTACATTATCCCAAAATAAAACTAACAGGATCAAGATGAAATGTAATCTAAAGTGTTCTTTTTGATTACTCTCTTGCAAGGGTGACCTGGCCAAGACAGCATCATGAAGTTGCAGACAAAACTACTCGGACACAATACTCAATTGTACTACAACTAATACTTAATATGAAAATTTGTATAAAAAACAAGGCTTCTGCTATTACAGTTTTACGATGTAAGGCTTTATTCTGCTTTTTAAAACCATGACTGCATAAAATCACGTCATTAATGTCATCCTTAAACAGTCACGACTGAGATTAAATTGTTGTCTTATTCCTCATATTAAGAATGCGCTATATCTTCCCATTAAATTCGGGAGCGAGGACATTGTGAGCAGGTTTTACAGCCGACCTACTCACCACGGCCAGATCAGGGCTGGGTGGAGAGCAGCTGAAGGGATCTGCCCCTCTATCCTGAGAACCAAATGGATCCGCCTCCCCAGCGGAGCTCATCTTGCCTCCAAATGGGTCAGAATTGGCCACATTGTTTCCTGTAGAGCTGAATGGATCCTTGGCTGCTGAAGCTGGATTGGTAGATTTGGAGATGAAGGGATCTGGACCTGCCGCCGGTGCAGCTGCTGAGTTATTCAACTTGGCTGCGAAAAGGTCCGGTTCCGGCATGCCAGTAGCGGAACCGAACGGGTCAGCTGAGACGGAGAAAGGGTCATCTGAGGAAAAGGGGGCACTGGAGGTCTGAGAGAAGAAAGAGTCTGCAGCAAAGGGGTCTGACCCTTTGAACGGATCTGCTCCGAATGGATCTGATTAAACAGAAACAGCAACAGAGCAGAATGTGATTCACAGATATTGTAGAATTGATACATTTGTCAGATAACATAACAAATACATATTGATGTATTTTTTAGGTTTTGTTTTACATGAAAGAGATGAGCTTGCCTGTAGGGGTTTAACTTAGGGGGAAAAAGTACCTGCAACATCTGCTTTTCCAAATGGATCATCTTTGAATGGATCATCTATAAAAGGTTGTAAAATATAATTTAAAAAAAAAGGAAAATGTACAATAAATACGATTAAACCTTTAAAACAAATCAATTTGAAGTAGGTGGTCAACTTTTCCCAAAGGTGGGGTACCTCAGTGTGAAGCCATTTTATTTGTGAGCCATTAACTAAACTTTAGATGTTTGTGGGGACTCACGGTCAGTAAAGGGATCTGAATGGAAGAAGTCCATCTCAGGCAGGGAGGGGGGGCTGGTCTGCGGTGGCATAGAGCGAGGACTGACATGAGGTGGTAACGAGGAGGTGGTGGTTTCTAGGGACTCCGCTGGCTCCGGTTTGCTCTCTGGCTCTGGAGATGCAACCTGTTGAACAGCGAGAAGGCTGCGCTGATAAGCCTGACTACAATACAGTAAATGAACATTGTGTTTACGCGTTTTGATTAATTCATCCCCGGGTCTGGATCCCAATGCACCCTTACTGTGCTTTTTGAGGCATTTTAGATCTGTCAACATATGATCAGATAATCCAAGTGTTTTTTTTTGGTGTCGTTGTTGTGGCAGTGTTACAGTCTGTAGGTGTTCTAATGGAAATTATAGCCCACAACTCAAGTCTGTATGTTGTATTAAACAAAGATCTGTAGTAGATGACGAGTTTTAGAAACTTCACTTGTCTAAATGACACTCAGGTATACGTGAATAACTCTGGGGTTTTACCTTTGGGCTCTCTTTAGCGGATTCCTCTGCATCATCTGTGAGCTCAGAGGAGATGGCGGGTGTAGGGCTGCTGTGTTCCTGGAGACACGAGAGGACAGCACAGCAATGACTAGTGTTGCTGACAGAGAAATATTCTGAAAGTTTATATATTATATTTTACATTTGGTGCAATTCTTGTATTGCTACAGAACTGTGATCACAATGAATGTCAGTTCAGTGTGCTGGTCTTGCATGCTTGCTGGGTGCTAAAGATTTGATGGATGCATTTGTGTGGAATTGTGGCTGGACCCTGTAGGGTCAACGGGCTCCTGAGGACGTATATGAGGAGTGTGGGGGCCAGTGGGGAAACTTCCGCTCAGTCAGGGACAGACTTGCCCTGCTTTGCTGCTGTCCAGCCAGAAAACAGCACTGCACACCTGTGATGTGATGTTGTAGGTTTTATAGAGCCCCTCCCATCTATAAAAGGATTGATAACTATTGCAAGTGAACTTATTACCCCAATGGTGTTCTCCTGCGGCTTGGTGAACGTTGACACGTTATTGTACATCTCTGAGGAGGCTAGACTAGTGTAGAGATCATCCAAGGGATCAGGTTTCAGCTTTTCCTCCTCTGAAGTATTTGGACTCTCTTCGTCCTTCTCTTCTTCCTCTTCTCCTCTCTCGTTCATTCCTTCCTTCTCTTTGTGATCTGAATGTTCTTTCTGCTGATTGCAGACAGCAGCTGCTTCCTCCTCCTTAAGCTCTTTGGGCTGGTCCTCCTGGAAGAGGTCCTGCTGGAAGGGGTCCATATGGTGCAGCTCTGCAGTGGAGCCTGCTGATCCGTTGACCATGACAGGAGAGCTGTCCTCCAGGGCTCTCTTCCAGCTGAGCTGGGCAGTTACTGACCTCTCCTCCACCTGCAGGTCGTTAAGTTTCTGCTGTACCTAAGAGAGGTGGAGAGGTTGGAAGAATAACACCGAAAAATAAAACATAGGTCCAATTAACAACGGAGAAAGGGACCTTTATGAGCACGAGAGACACAAACCAACCTGTGCAACTTGTGTAAAGGAGTCGCGGACAGACTCTTGCAGAGGTGTGAGCTGCTCCTGAGCGGCCTGGACCTTCTCCTGCAGCCTCCTGCTCTCCTCCTGCAGAGCGAGGAGCTCCTCTCGGGCCTGGACCAGCTCCTCCTCATACTGACATATCTTCTGTTCCTGCTCCTCATGCTCCGACTGCAGAGATGAAATCTGGGATGGACATCACCATTATGAATGAGCTGGAATCACTCAGGACATGTGACTGGAATGGGTTATTTCTGTGGTTAGTTTTCCAGTATTGAATAAAATGAATCTAGACCTACCAGTGTGGTCTCTTGGCTGGTCTGCTGACGAATATGAGTCAGCTGCTCCTCCAAGGAGCCTTTCTGTTGGTCCAGTTCATCCAAGGCCTCCTGGACCTTCTGGCGCTGAGCCTGGAGCCGCTGCAGCTCCTCGCTCTCCCTCGCCACCTCATCCTGTAAGTCCTGAAGCCAAAGAGGAGACTCGAGGAAATAAACATGTGTTTGTGTGTTCTTTCACAGGCAAACACTTGTGAAAGACACTCAATAATTAATGTTCAGTTATACAGATTATTTTAAATATGGATTATTCAGGAAAGGAAAACAAGGCTCTTTAATCTTCCAGGGAGGAATAAAAGAACATCCAACATCTAAATTTACAATAATATATACAGTACCAGTCAGGTATTTTTCCTCATTGTGGCAGACACTGAACAGAGGTCCAAAAAGTGCATGCAAAACATGATGACAGGAGGAAGAAATAAGTGACGGTCAATTACTCAGTGAAAAGAGCAGAAATTTGGGGATTCTGGTAATGGTCTCAAAATAATCGTAACACCATTGGTCTGATTCTGGCTGGGCACCTTTGTTTCATGTAATTCCCCAAGTTTTCCTGTCTCGCTCTACTGTGCTGTCTAATAAAGGCCTTAACAAAAAAAAGGGTGAAAATTTTGAAGAAAAAGTGACTCAGCAGAGCGGAAGTACCACAAAAAGACCATTAATCCAGTCCACAGAGACACCAGCTTCTGTCACAAACTCAAACGACGCCAAATGTTTGTTAGGAGTAAGCCTCCTGGTGGAAGAAAGAGCAAGGGAACTTTAACTGTACTGATTTTATTTTGGTTTCGAGGCTACAGTTTGGTTAATAGCTAAATACATCATTGAGATAGCAGCAGTCTTTACAAGTTAGGCTAAATGTCAGAAACATCTCCACCAGTCTGATATGTGAACAAAAACAGCTTTACAGGTTGCATTATAGCAGCATGTCAGTCAGTATATAGGATTATAACAAGGGTTATCCCTTGTTTTAAAGGCATTATATTAAAAAGGCATCTTCTTGTCCTGTACAAAATACTGCATATAAAAAAGTAGGAGATTGCATATTGACATGCTACACACACACACACGCACAACACAGTAAGTACAACGTTTTTAAGTGTTTTAGTGAATTTGTCCTTGAACTTTATTTAGAGGAGAGAATTGGATGCTGGAAGCGGGGATGTTGCAATCACAATTCATAGAAAGTATCTTAACCACTAGTTTGCACCAACAACCCCGTATATACAATTTTCATGGACGGCCTACCCAAGTAGATTTGCTTCCAAAGCCGAATATTGTGCACGCATTATTCTCCTTTCCAAATATATGTGGAAATGCAGCCGAGAAGTCATATTGCACAGTCTTCCAAAATGGTGCTTTAAAGTACAAATGTATATGCTGGAAAATGTCTTCCCTAGTCAGAATTTAGTTAATACGTTTTGCAGCCGACTTGCAAGTGATGGATGTCAGAGCTCCCCGCCACAAATAAATTCTCCGAAACACTGCAGGGGGAAGTCTTAGTGCAGAGTCTAGGCAGAGATGGCGGCACAGCCCACGACAAATGAAGTGCACAATACATGATGTCGAATGGAATATATTTAGAAAAGACTTTACAGTTTAAATAGCCAAAAGCACTTGAGGCGACCCTTTAGTGCATCCAAGAAACTCTGTTACATCAGCGTGAGACTCTCTTGAGACCCACCCTCACACTCACACATCAGGCTGAATTGCCAAAAGCGGAGCAGACTAGCCCTTTAAGCCATAAGATCCCAAAATAGAGCCCATCTTTGAGGCTCCGAGCAGGCAGACACACCTACACAAGGACACCAGCCTCTCCCTCGGTGCAAAACATTAACTGTGTTTCTGTACAAGCGTGCGAATACAAATGTATTATTGATCTGCTCCTCCAGTATATACATTACAACAAAAGTGGACACCTGCTTTAGCACCTACGGCTCATAGCGCCTGCTTTGTCCGTCCAGGGTTTGTATTTAATATATGTTCATTCTTTTAAAAATGTACAGCAGCAGAAATACATACGTGCTCATTCAATTCAACACCAGTTTTATGAAAGGCACTGCTTACAAAAACGTGACAGCAGGGAAGAGTCTTTCTCCTAAATATCTACACGACCATGCCATCGATTCTGTCTGCCCATATATCCCACTTCACCTCTGTGTCCACTGTACTGGCAACAAAGTCAAACTCACAGACAAACAGAGACAGCAAGACCTTACCTGCACTTCAGTGGTGCGCTGTCTGATGGCCTCCTCCCTCTCCTTGATCTCCTCTTCCACAGAGGTCTTCTCCCTGGGGGTCCAGCACAAGAGACAGGAGTATTTAGCCACCAAGGACAGAGAGGGTAGACCCGGTACTCCGAACCCACCCAGCTCCAGCCAGCTCTCTGCTGAGCTTTCTTTGCCCTGCCCCTGAACCACCATGATATCCTGAAATCACAACTCCTCAGTATAAAGAGAGCCGACTGAACGCCCACAGTTACAGCAGGCGCCTGTGTGTGTGTGTGTGTGTGAGAGAGAGAGAGAGACGTGATATGAAGAAAGGTGGAGTGTGAGACCTCAGGGCTGCGTCTGCACAGCGTTGTAAGCACAATGAGGGTGAGTGTTGCGGAAAGAGAGCTCAGTCAAATGTGTGGGAGATGAGGAGTGAGACGCAGATGGGACGGAGGAAGAAAGGGAGGAGGGACGAGTGATGATGAGCCACCCTACTGTACTGCTCCAACCATTTGTTCATCTTCTCTACTTCACTGTTTCATGTACCCAGACAGAGAGGAAACGGAACAGGGTGAGGAGAGGAGTAGGGATGCATAATATAACTTGCACAACTGACAATTCAAGAATATGCATTTCATTTTCCACTATTACTAATAAAGAAACTACAATGTCTTTCGCTTACTTTAATGTTGTTTGTTTTGACACTGTATAAGACATAAACATTTCAGTCCATTTTGTCATAAAACCCATCATTAATCACGACAAATAGAAATGATTATAATATACAGGAGCATAACTGCAATTTTAGCTACAAATTAAATCTTAATATGAAGATAGGGGTTCATTTTACTCCAGATATGGATATCAAACATTGGATTGTGTTGGACTTTAACATTCAAATGTGCATTTTATGTTTGTATAACAAAGGAAACAACACAAAAAAGTAGAGGCAAAATATCAACAACATTGAGGAATTTCCTTACAAACATGTCCTGACTGACACTTTGATTTAAATGTGCTTTGCAGGAAAATTGAATGCGTCTAGAAAAACATACTGATAAGTAGTGGCATGTCAGTAGATTTTCAAAGGCAGATTCTAGTTCTACTTGATCAACCTCCTGTAACTATTACATCATTTTCACCAGGCTGCTCTATTGTTTTCTCACACAGTGACTTCTTCCTGTCTGTTCACGCAGATGTAAATAATGTGCACTGCAGGCCACAAGAGTGCAATATTATGTTTTGTCTAATGATAGTATAAATAAATTAAACATACATTTTGCATTATTGTTTCAAGATAGCATTCATAAAGACGTACACCCATTTTTTTTACGTGTTGTGTAAAAACAACACAACACTCAGTATTTATGTTCAATATCACTTTTAGATGACTCAATTACAAGAAACAGGCATCAGCTTTAAAAAGAATTTACTCTTCATCATCAATTTCGAGTCAGACCAAAAATAACAGCAGCTATTTTAAGATCCTCTCCCTCCTCTCACATCAAAATGCCTAGTTCCCTTGATAACAGTTCTTTTTCTACTAGCAAACCTACAGTCAAGTCAAGCTGAGTAGCACTCCCATCCTCCTCTTACCCATCATCATCATCATCATCATCATCATCATCATCATCCTCACCATCCTCCTCATCTTGAGCAGAAGGTTGCTGCCACATTTTGAAGCAGTCACAAACATGCGTCATCTTTTAAGCTCCTCTTGATGTGCTGCTTTTCTGAAGCTCTGATCTCTGCCACTTAGTTTCCATTCCTCTCCATCTTTCTAACTTCACCTTCCTTCCTCGAGCAGCTGCCATCTAGTGTGTGTGTGTGTGGTAGGGGGTGGGGTGGAAGACTATTTTCTCACTTCTCAGTCTCAGCTTTCATGAATAGGGAAGCTAAATTATTTTAGTTATGAGACAACTGATAACCACCTGTCAATGAAATCAAGATTACATCTAAAAAGGAAAAAGGAAAAAGATTTTTACATCTACTTTTATAACCAGAAAACGTTAAAGGAACTATCAGTGAAAAATACATCTACATCTGTTCCTGGAAAGCACGTGCTTTCTTACATTTTTCCTAATAAAAACACAGACATTAAGAAGTTAAATAAACATATGTAATAACATTATTTAACTTGATGAAGATGGGAATATTGCATATTCTGTCTGTCACTCTGCTTCTTTCCACCTCACTGTCAAACAGCAGCTGCATAATGGCGTTCTAGCCATCTGCTGTGTTTGGTAGCCTGCAGCAAACAAATGTTAACTTATTTCTCTTCACTGAAGCTGTGGGTGTGAGTGTCCAAACAAAGTCTGACAAAGTGAGAGTGATATAATCTTGTATACTTGAACCAGTGTCAAATTCTTTCACACAACGTGGTTCACTAACAACAATTTTATCCGGGACCAGCAGTTATTTTAAAATCAGGTGTTTCCCCAATGTGTTGAATTTACTTGGGCAGCCGACCCACTTCTCTCAGTTTGTGGGAAACGCTGCCTCCTGCTGGTCAGGACAGGATAGAGAGATCGTCATTTGCTCTGGTGGCAGACTTTCCTGGTGTAGTCCTCAGTTTTTATCCCAAGAATGTCACTACAATTAACAGTTTTTACAAGAACTTTTCCAAAGAATACATTCGTAAAAGTTGGACCTCAAACTAAAAATGTATCTTGTTTGATTGACACCTGGCTTAAATATCTTATCGTCTACTTTGTAAGAAGAACACCCAATGAATGGAAACTCAACAGGAACAGGCCGTCTTTAGGCAACCTCTGGTCACCACCACTGACATAAGCCACACCAACATGGCTTCAGTAAGAATAGGCATGATTTATTTTTTCTGAATGTGAACTTACCTTTGTAGTTCGACAATCTCGTTACTGAGAGAGTCCAGCTCCTTGATGGCAGAGAAGTCAGCTGCCAGGTTAACCACGTTGTTCTGGAGAGAGAGCGAGGCAGAAGAGGATTAAACTCACTAATGGAGGTAAAACTCCATAACGATGGTGAAACACCCTTTACTCTACACTAAGAATGACCTCTAAATCACATATAGAAGGTACAGAGTCACTAGAGAGAATGGAATAATTACTCACATTGCAGTGTAATGTACAGGGTAAAACACAGCACAGACGAATGAACAGAGCTACACTTATGTCTTTACAAGAAAATATACATGAAGCCACTGATGGAGAAACAAAATGGCAGGGATGGGAGGGAGACTGACCAAAGGGGTGATTATACTGGGAGAATACTAGTACTGAAGAGAAGATCTAGCACATCCAAGGATTTCATTCAAAGTAACTACTATGTTGGATTTCACTTTGTTCTTTTTTGTTAAGAGGATGATGACTGCAACAACACCACTTCTCTTGTCCAGTTAGAAAGATAAATCAAACAAACTTGGTTTGATGCCCTCGGTGCATCCCAAAATACTTAAACCAGCAGCCTCTGCTCTTGTCAGCTTACCTCCTAAGCATAAATATTTAGATTATGAACTGAAGGACAAATGCAGATGTAAAATATGATTTAGTTTTAGTAACAGAAACACAAATTGGGAGACAATTAAGAGTGAGACGAGACAGAAAGATGACAAAGAGGGGCCGCCTGCTCGAAGTAATAAGATACCCCCGAGTCAGTAAACTTCCAACACACTCACTCAGGATCATCCCGCTGCACATGAGAAGTGGACGAAATGTAAGAATGTAAAGAGTAGACACAGAGGGAACAGCATAAAAGTGTTGCATAAGTAGGAAAGGAAAGATACACAGCTGCAAGCTTTAAAAAAAAAAAAAAAAAAGAAATGTACAAAAACAGAAGAAAAAAACGTTGTAAGCCAAAACTCTAAAACAAGAACTTTTACCAAGACGGGCAACAAGCAATAAGTGTATGATTAAGATAGATTTTTGTGCTTAAAAATAAAAAAGTAAGCTTATTGCACGTCACTTTTATCATTCTGGTTTCAGCTGTTACCACAACTACAGTGATGCTGTCTCATTTTCAGGGATGCATCGGTTCTGAGGAGCATCCAGACACAATCATTGATTCGTAGACATAGAGCACTCGGAGCGACTCACCTGTTTGATGTTTTGTCTGTCGGCTGGAGGGATCATCTCTGGCGAGAGACTCTGTGGAGGGTCCAGGCCTTTAGTCAGCTTCTGATTGATCAGATGAAGCGCCAGGGCAAACTGCTCTCGGGTCAGTTTTCCGATGTCTCCAATGTCACAAAGCTCCCTGATAACACGAACAGACACAGGTTACATAAGAGAGTAATGATTTACACTTCGGGCAATGACGAATATGTTCAGTGGTTATGGAAGTCAATACACAGGACAGTCGCAGCAGGACAGGAGCTAATCAGCCGTGTGAAGATAAAAATCCATATGTGATATTCTCTTGGTCGCATGTGGCAGCATGCGCTATTTTCAACCCCAGTCCCAAATTTTAGAACACAGCATGTGATTTTACATAATTTAATGCAGCCTAACACCAACAAAAATGTACCCAGGGGAGGGACTAAAGACAGAGGGTGTCGTATGCTGTACAGATTGTATATTCCTTTGAGACAAAATGTGTGACTTATGTCCATTTAAGATCAAGAAATGTTTCACATCAATGAACAAAAATAGCTACAAGGTGTTTGTATGTGCGTGTGTGTGTTTTACAGAAATAGCCTTATGTGCGGGTGGAAGAACTAGAGGAGTTTGGTCGTCCTTACTTACCAGATACGTGCGAGTGTGCCAGAGGGCAACCCAGTCTTGAGGAAGATATCTCTGACTTCAGGTCCAGACACAAGGCCGTCCATGTCACCGTCTGTCTTGTTGAATAGCTCATCATACTTTGCTTTATCTGCTGGCAACACCACCCACTGCACAGGCAACAAAACAGACGATTAAGTAGCACCATAGCCGCTTCATGATGGAATTAAATACAACCTACGCAGGTGACGTAACACTAAGCTCAAAACTTTAATTACCTTCACGCTGCCTTTCGTCTTATTCTTTTGAAAAACACACTGAACTATCCAGTTTGAAATCATTTTAAATGTTTGTTGTTATTGCAGCAGCTACGTGGTAGTAAAATGAAAAACCCCAAAAGCTTTTTAAAAAAGGTACTGCTCAGGAGAGACAGGTCCGGTACTCACAGGGGCAGCTGCTGGTGCTGGGACGGGAGCTGGGGCGGGTTTAGGAGGGTGGGGCAAGGTCTTAGAGCCGGCGTGGGAGGAGCGACTGTCTTTGACTGAGGGGGGCGAGGGTAACAGGGGCATCACGGGAGGCACTGAGGGTTTTTTCCTTTTGGATGGTGGAACCAGGGGAGGTGGTAGGGACATGGGAACAGGCTCCCCCTCCAGAGCTCTGTACACCAGATACATGGCCTGGGAGAGGGCAACAAAAATCAATGATAAAAAGGCAATTACCAACAAAGCATCCTGTAGTTATTCAGTCCTCACACTTCTTCCACATGTCTGGGATGTGTTCCATTCAGGGCTACAGAAATGATTTTCACAGCCTGTGATAGCTACCAAGTTTGTACATATGATATGAACACGCACACGTATACGTATACACACAAACAGAAATTGGGTGTAGAAACCTTCAAATAAATAAACAGTTTCAGACAGTGAAGACTAGGGAAAACACCTTTTTTACAACAAGTACTAGAATTTAGATGCCTGAGAGATCAATGCTGTAATATACTGATGGAAACAGTCCAGAGTTTAATATATCAGTTCAAGAAAACCACCCAAGCTGAAACTAACTGTAGCCTATGTGGTTTCTTTGTATCTGTGATATTTGCTAATTTCTTACCACAGAAAACTCATCTCTGTCCAACATGCCATCTCTGTCGAGGTCACTGAGCTCCCACACCTTCAACACACACACACATTACTGTTAAGCGTGCAAATCATTACAAAACTTTATGATACAGAATAACGTGTCCCTGAAATCCCTCACTCGCTACCAATTCTCACTTCCTCTTTGATTTCATTTTCTACCCAACTGAGTTTTGATTTCACATCCCATTTTTCAAACTTTCTACACTGTATGTTTTTTTTCTTATCATTTAAACATTTGAATATAAAAACCATTGTGTTATATGCACTCTCACGTAACAGCCTGTTTAACATTTGTCACTTTTTGTTTTGATATGGGATGTTTAGTTTCTTAAACAAACTATTTACTTCTGCTAATTTTAAAAGCATAACATTTCTCTCTTTACTTTTGTCACTTTGCATGCATGATTATTTTTAAAAACACTTTGTCGATAGATTAAACGATTGTAAAAGTGTCCTCATCATACCCTGCCGAGGATGTCCACTGGCAGTTTGGAGTTGAGCAGGACAGGCTTGACCTTGTCTCCTGTTAGAATCCCTCCTACTGGTCCCAGACTGTCAAAGATGGAGTCAAACTTCATCTTCTCCTCAGGCTGGGGAAAAAAACAGAAACAAATGTACAATGATTTGAGGCAGACGAGTCAGGCTTAATATATTTCTGATGCAGCTATTGTATATAAAATAACTCGAAGATAACTTGAAGATACAGTAACATGTTTCCAGAAAGTTCAACAAGAAAGAGAAACTCAGACCTACAAAAATAAATCATAACTGTTAGTGTTGTGGGTGTCAAGCAACCTTTAAAATATTATAGTCACTACTAGTCTATCATGTTTATGAACAAATAGTACAGACATTGTACTGCAGTAAATGTCTGTCATATTTGAGCTGACTTGATTTATTTGACATTTTACAGGAACACGACATTAAAGATCAGACTGTGTTGGATGTATATATACTATATTATACTCAAGGAATTACTGATGTGGTTCTCTTATGAGGAAGACAAAGATATTAAGGCAAATTACAAATAAGCGTAAATCACTATTGTACATGAAGACAAAAATCTAACAAACACAAGGTGCCTCACCTTGACGACCCAGGGAATGTCAACAGCCACTCCTCCTGCTAACAGCGGGCTGCTTGTGTCATGCTGGAGATAAACCAAACTCAGTTATTCTTAGTTTTCTCCTTCAAAAATGTACTGTCAATGTTTGAATTCAAAATATTAAATATAAAAAAATATAACAATGTGTTGAACTGTGCTATCAAGATACATCTCTGACTATATAGTATATCTGGGGGTAACGTCAGCATTTATGGCATGGACACAGTCTGTGTTGAAGTGCAAAGTAGCAGACTTACAAATTTGGGAGGAGGAACAGCCACAATAAGGCTCTTGAGCGCCACCTCCAGGCCATTTTGAGCACAGGCCACCAACCGTAATGCTATGAAGAATTGCTGAGAGGAGCAGAGAAGCAGAATGTGACATAAATCCAGTGATCATTCATTGTGCACTTGATGCACATAAATAAATAAATAAATAAATCCATTATGATGCACCTCTGTAGTGCATTTCTACCTGCTTGTTAAGAGAACCTTTACATTCAGAGTCTGCCAAATCCCAGACCTATGAGGACACACACAGATAACACATTTATTACCACCAACACAAACAGCAAAGACAACAGAAGAGTAACGATGCTGCTCGATCGATCTGAGTCTTTGCTCACCTTTCCCAGGACCAAGTCAGCCAAGCCCGACCTCTTCAGGAAGAGAGCTGCATCAGCTGCTGCCACCCGCCCACTGCCAGTCGGATCAACCTACACGCAAACACCAAAACACATAGACGGACACACAAACATTAGAGCTTATACCATCTCAGAAACATCAATAACACGTCTGTACTGCCAAGAAATACACTGAATTTAGCTTTAGCCAATAGCTTTAGCCCACAACACTGGAGAAAAGCTGTGAAAGTGTTCTTAGCAGTAAGAGGGTAGCAAATAGAGAACAAATGAAAACTGCCCTGTGGGATTGTGTGAGAGTCTCTGAGTCACTTAGATCAATATTGATGATAAATCAAAGCTATTTTCTCAGCAGTCTATTAGCTTGATATTGGATCTGTTAGAAGTCTTTCGTGAGGCTCACTCTGAGCTCCCCTGACATGTTGGGCAAAGAGAAACATTAATAATTCATAGGCATACTTCCTTTACTGAACACAGAGACCGGAACTGAGAGGAGAGGAGAGAGATCAATGCAACACTACAGTTTATTAAAGCTACTGAAGCTAGTTTAGAGTTTAAAGAGGCAGTGCACCCAAATTATGCTCTCTCCATCTGTATTTTTTTTTTTGTACTTCACCCATCTCCAAACCAAAGCAATTTAGAGCACAATAGAATAATCATCACTATAGGATGAAAAAATGGGAACAAACCAAGTATGAATCAATATATACATAATAACATACAATACTAAAGGAACGCTGGGAGTTTTTTTATATCTGGGGGAGCTTTATGGAGTTTTTGAAACAAACTGTGGTGGGTGCGAGTCAAGATTATAAAGGGTAGTTAACCCATGTGATCTTCAAAATGTATGTATATTGTAATTACTGTAACATCTGTATATTCCCCTCTGTTTTAATTAGCATGTTTTTATTTACTTGACTACTTATTTGACTGTATTTGCCAAGACTGGCAATTTTAACAATATGTAATTGTTTGTTAAAATTTCAAAACCTTAATACAAATATTGTTTAAAAATAACTGTCAAATCATCTTAAAATAACTAAATCAAACAATAGGAATGGGCTCACCACTTAATAATATACACATTGAATATACACCAGTGTGCAAGACATACTATTTTATAAAAAAAAAACACAATGTCCAAAATAAGCCATTTTGTGGGGAGGGGAGATATATTTGCATACCTGCCGATAGTAATTGTCATAGATGGGATTTCCACTGGAGAGCTGTTGAGGAAGAAAGAAAAATACAATATACAAATTAAAGTTTGAACTTTTACCACATTTACAAGCACATTTTCAACTGGAAAACCCCCAGTTGTGTCTGCTCTTTTAGGATTACCCATGAAATGTAACAGATCCCTGAAATTACTTTTAAAATAATTTGACAGAAAATAAACTAATACTTTCAAAGGCTTTCTCAATTCTGCAGATCAAATGATCAACAAGTGCTTGCTGGCTACAGTAAGAGTAACAGTAAGTAAGAGAGAGAAAAAGACTGAACCATTACAGATAGCAGATGCAGACACACAGACTACACACAGCTCATCTTTCATCATCATACCGATAGACACTTCTGTCACTAAAACAGCTGGATTATTTTTCAATGGCCCAAAACATCTGCCAAGGGAAACTGAGCGCAGAAACTTTGATCTGCAGCATCTGCAGATACAAATGCAGCATTCAACTGAGTTCACTGTGCCAAAGAAAAGCTCTCATAAGACCTGTGTTACTGTGAAACATACAGTTTAACAAAGCTAACATACAGGTAGGATGAGGCAGGACAATGACTCCAGGCAGGACAGTATGCTACAGATGTCAGGCTGCAAATAATAATTATTTTTCTTTGGGTTATTCGCCTAATCGTTTCATTTATTAAATGCCAGAAAATTAAGAAAAATGCCCAATCCAAAACTCAGGAACATTCAATTTACAATAATAAAATGAAGAGAAAAGTAGCCCCATTTGCCATCGTGGCACCAGAAAATGTTTGTCACTTTTTGCTTCATGAACGGCAATCGACTGTCAAAGTTGCCAGCAATTAATCTTCTCAATCAATTTATCGTTTCAGCAGATAATTCGAGTATTTGAGAGGCATTGCTATTGTGTGCTTCCTGGCAAAGATGTGCACATTTTCTAGAGAAACACAGTAAGTGTCTCATACACAGTAAACCTCTATGTATCACGATGACAAACAAGGTTTCTGCTAACTTGTGAGCAGTGCAGCCTCAGGATACAGGCTACAGTTCCCAAGGCTACTGATGGTCAGTTTTAGACAGTTACAACAGGGCGTCACTCCACAACAGCTAATTTGGCCTTCTGTCATATCCTCCCTGAACACCCCCCTTTCCTCTGTTAATACGATTGTCCACTGCTGGGCGAAACAGGAAAAGAATCAGCATGTCCTTCTCTATATAGCTGAAGCTGACAATTCGTTTTTGTGCTTTTAAATCAACATGTGCAACGGAGGAGTAAAGTAGTGGACAGTAATTGTCTGAACCGTGAATCATTGGGGATTGGCTATTCAACCAGTGAGCGAAGCTGACTGAAACGGTCATGCAACATCACTCCACAGCGTAAAACACAAGCAAGTGTACAGCAAAGATCTGTTAGGATGTCAGTCTCGTTACAGACTTGCACAAGTAGCTCGGGCACGGAAGACAACTCACAAGAAAAACACAGCCTGCAAATCGGCATAGTTATCTGTCAGCTTTGTCAACTGCCAATTTACAGCGAGATAACTGTTGACACACTTATCTTTCTCTGGCCAATGCAACTTTTTTTTTTCTGTGACACACAATAGTGTGCCTGGAACTGTTGGCGACTGTAACACTGTGGTCATTGTACTGGTGACTCTTTAATTGAGCACTGAAAAAATACCCCTCAACCGTTCTCCGAGCGCGCGCATACAAAACTGCAGCAGACAGCAAGATACATTACAGTGCACGGGTTGGCAGGTCAGTCTAGTTTGTTCTGGAAATTTAAATTCCCTAATTCAGCCATGACAATAAAAAAAACAACACATTAATGACTCTAGCAACATCCAACAGTAGGTCAGTGCGAGGGTTATCAGGTGGTGCAGAAGCATCACCCTGACAGACAAATGAAGTCTCACAACACAGAGATGTCAACACAGCTTTGTTAATTTCTGAATGACGGTGACAGACAGCGCATGTCTGTTGTTAGAGGCAGCAGCGGCTCAGGTAACAAGGCTGAACTGTCACCCTACTTATTAGACCTGGCTGTTACCTGCTAAATAACTTATTTACTGAGCAAACAAACACATTCCCACACAAACTGCAGTGTGGGATGTATCTAGCAGCAGACTGACATTTTGTGACACCAGTGCTGGCTGGTGGCTATTTAAGCTCACTTCCTCCCAATGGTTGCAAAACCACTGACAACACTATTTTGAGATTTTCTTTTAACACTATGGACACAAAACGACCGCAGTAGCTAAGAGACGGACAGTTAACGGTGTCAACTTCAGAAAGGTCACAGGGAAAACACAGCAGGTTTACTTCTAATACCAGCAATAAACAGGTTAGTTATTTAGTATAACCATACAACACGCTACATAAGAAATTCCCAACGGAGACTATAGCCTACAATGTCTGTATCTTGTTTGTTTTTTTAAGCGGAAAACAAAGTTAGCAGAAGCTAAACGGGCAACAGTATGACAGTAAAGCCACACATGAGTGAGTCTCGCATTAACATCTCTTTGGCCAGGACCAACTAGCCTGCAGCACAAACGAGGCGGTTCAAAACACGATTACATACACTCCCGACCGAGACGGAGCCCAGTAACGTTACACGGTTTGTCTCAAGTTTGATAAAGCGGCTCTAAAAAAGCCCCACACTGCACACAAACTAGCTGTTAGCTAGCAGGCTAGCTAGCTAGCTACGCCCTTACGCAGTCCCCAAAGAGATTAGGCAGAAACTTTTCCCAGTCACAGCAGGACTAAACTTCCAAAAAGAGAGACGAGGGCCGAGGTAAGCTCGTCTTTCTGCCCACCCAGTTTCACTAACACTGCTGAAATGTCTCCGAGCAGAACAGACAGGGTCAAGGAGACGTTTGCTATCGTTAGATTTGAGTTGTAAGACAGTGTTACCTGAGTAAGAGACAGAGTGGCAGCCATAGTGTTTCTGTTTCCCACTGCTTTCATGCTGCGCTGCTGCCAGACACAGACAGAGGCCGCTGAAAAACCCGGCACTGGACCTCCTTGACAGGGATCTGTTGAAACCTATGACTGGACTGCAGACTTCACTCACACCACATCCTGTTCTCCCGTCAGTCAAAACCAACCACATGCCTAAAACATATTATAGAGCAGAGATAGAAGAAACAGAAGCAACACAAGAATCAGAGCCTGAGCAAGGATTTTAGAAATACTAAGGTCATGAGCCACAGCCACCCGTTTTCTTTAGTATTAAGAAATACGTATTTTTCATATTTTATCTAACAATCTGTTAACTTGTTCTATTGTATTTCTGTAAATGTTATTTCACAGAAAGGTCTAAATGCTGTTTGAGACCTCTCCACACTACCAGATATAAAAAAAACTGGTGGAGTAATCATGAATCCTTTATCTGTCTGTATATTGACCTAAAAAAATCAATTACATTGAATTAAAAATGTGTCCAATAATAATGGACTCAGTTTATCAAATAAAGTAATGTCACAAATGGCTCTGACAACAATATAAAGATACTCCATTACAAGTAAAAAGTACATAAGTGTGGTAAAAGATCATTTTCACAATGTCTACTACTACTGTTACTACCATTAGGGGGAGCTAACTAATTCATATGCTGTTGGGTTGTTTAATCTATACACAGTTATTATTAGATCAAATGTTTTATATGTGAAATCTGAATCTGAAATATTGCAGAGTAGAGGTATTAACTAGCATAACATGTACAAGAATCGGACAATGGCTGTAAATGGACTTAATTTCCACTACTAGTCTAACGTAACAATCAATCTAATGAACAAGAAAACAAATAATTCTACAAAAACAAAACTATTTAAATGCCCTACAGGCCTGTACTATGTCCTATGTTAAGGCAGGCATTAAAAATTGAAAGTCACAAACAATCATTTTCCTCTGGTTTTTATTGGACAGAACACCTGCCTTTGTTTGGTTGTTTTTTTTGTTTTTTTACACAGCAACATGAAAATCTTCCCACTTCAATTACTACCATTAGTACAAAATGTGTCTTTTACAAAAGGATCATCTTTCAGACTGTTTGGGACAGGGTGCTGGGGAACAGCAGTGCAGAGATATTAGCATCAGAAATGAGGAAACTGGTTGTGTACACCAACTACGAGTGAATCTAAAGTAAACTTGTACCAAATGAAGGGAAGCACTCCTGCTCGTGGAGTGCTCTTAATGTACCTAGTGTATCGGAGTTTGAGCACAGCTTATTTAGACACACAAGACTACTGTATGTGCACTGAAGTGAAAAAGAGTTAACTATACAGTACAAAACTATGCATGGGATTTCACCTTAAAGCAGCTTTTTTTGAACGAGCTGTGAAATATATAGTGTCAGTCCTGATCCACTGTTGTCCACACGTCATCAAATGTTGTTTGAATCGGAGAAATAAGAGCAGGTAAGATACCCCGCGTAATGATGTCCAACCCTGTCGAATCCTTTGAGATTTGACGTGGCTTTTAAAAAAAGGGGCCATGACATGCAAAAGCTAACTTGCACAAAAAAGAAAAGTGACGCAGATTAATAAGACAAACAAAACACGAGGTAAACAAAATTTTCCTGGTATCATCCACATACTAAATATAGCCTTTTGTGTCACTACAACATTATTACTTCATAAAAACCCAGATTTCTGCAACAACACAAATGACAATTTATATATTCCTGTTGGGTATAAACTGCAAAACAATTTAGTTTGATGACTTCCTGTCTTGACATTCATCATTACATCATCTTTTCTATCTATCTATCTAATCCCTGTTTAATAATAATAACAACAATAGTAGTAGTAGCACATGGAAACAGGAAACAGAACAATTGCCCTTTCTCACCTACTCCCTTGCCTTGTAAACAAACAAATGAAAAACCCCATCCCACCCAACCCGCACCCCAGGGTGTCAATCATGAGGGTCGATCATCTCAGTCTCCGGCCTTGTTCCGATGGCTCATTGACACAGGCAGTCAGGTTATTTTCTGAGCAGTTCCTGCATGGAGTTTATAACTCATCCTTGAGTTTAGAGTCTGTGCCTTCATCGTCCTCTTCTTCCTCCTCCTGCTCTTCCCCCTCCTCCTCCTCCTCCTCCTCCTCCTCCTCCTCTTCCTCCTCCTCCTCCTCATACTTCTCCTCTTCCTCCTCCTCGTCCTCCTTTGCCTCATCTCTCCTCACCTTGTCCTCCTCCGCCCGTTTCTTTCTCTCCGCCTCCTCTTGGCTTTCCTTCATCTTCTTCTCTGCATCCTGGAGAGGATGAATACATAAAAAAAAAAAAAGACAACTTCACTTAATGCTACTCCAACACCAAGCGATGAAAAATACTCAGATGAATGAGCAGGATACACGTCTTCATGAGATCTGAAATCCAGTTAGGATAAAGGTTTTGGGCTTACCTTAGTTTTACCCCACGTGTCGTTGCCTACTTCCTCTGCCAGGTTTGGGTCATTGGTGATCAGGAAGTTATCAAAGATAGTACCAGACTTGACCTACATCAAAAAGAAGTCAACAGTATTGCCTATTTTAATATCAGGTAACAATTTTGCACTGACTGGAGAAAAAAAATAAAAAAAATAAAAAAAACAAATACACTGAAACATAAAACTTTGCGTCGTCTCTAACTGAAAATAAAGCCCAACACACAGAGCAATTAAAATGTTCTTACTCTCTTGAATGGATATAAAAAGTACAAGTCACAAACTGTGTACTAGTTTGTTGTTTGTTGTTAATTTCAGCATGGTAACTCTTCATTAATCAGTAATCAGTGGGCTACAGTATCTTCTTACCTGCCACAAGTCGAGTCCAATCACGCCAAAGCTGTCGTATTTATAGATCTCAGTATCGGCTGTGTACTCCGGGTTGTCAATCTCAGGGTGGACCCACTTGCCCTTGTAGGCAGGATTGTTAATCTCTCTGGGCTTCCATTCACCCTGTTGACAGCAAACACAGATAAAAATTGCTGCTGATTCATAAGTTAATACGGAATTAATAACAAATAACTAACACATGGCTGCTGCTGCTGGACAAATTGCAAATTGCTGGACAAAAGTTTAGAAATTAATGAGGTAATATTGAGTCAAAGTTCATAAAATGACAAAAACATTTAATGTATTTAATGATGACAAAGTAAATGTGTTTAGCACAACACCAGTTCAAGCTTTACTCCTCCACAGGCTGCGTCCAAAACCACTCCCTTATGATGCTGCGTTACAGAAGCGTAATTTTCATATCCATTGAATGGTAAAGAATTGAACTGTGGGATTGTGAGCAAAAACTGGTGCACTAATCTTTGAGGGCACTATATGGGGCACGCACAGCAGCGGTGTAACCTATTGCCTGGACATTGTATATTAAGTGCTATAAATATTTGCTGTTTACCTTGTAATCAGGGTTAGCGACCATAGGTGGCTCCCACTCTCCGTCCATCTCCTCATCCCAGTCATCAGGCTTCTTAGCATCGGGATCTGGGATGTTCTCAGGGTTGTCCCAGTTCTACCAAAGACATGCAAGTGAAGACATGACCTCACAAAAGGCATATCAAAAACAACAATGAAGTGAATACTGTCTGTTTAGCACACAATAAATGTATAGATGTGAGGATTAATAGGGCCAAAAGGATTCTGAAAAATCTGTCAAGCAGACGGACCTCTGGTTTCTTATCATCGGGGTCGGGAATCTTCTCCCTGTCATCCCAGTCCTCTGGCTTTTTGGCTTCAGGGTCTTTAATCTTTTTGGGAGGCAGGAAGTCCCAGTCATCCTCCAGACTGCCAGACTCGACCTTCTTATTGTCGATCTTGACCTCGTAAGTGTTGTCAGGGTTGACAATCAGTGTGTACAAGTGGGTGTACTCATCATCCTGCAAGGTATAAAGGAAACGTTTGCAATAATGTTTGTGTTTTCTTCAGCAGTGATTTACATGTAATGTGTTTATAATGCAAAACTCTTTTCCACATTTGGCGTAATGCTGAGAAGGACAATAGCAATGTTACAAAAGTCTAATGAACTGGAACAAACTTTAGGACCAATTTCTCCATAAAACGGCTCAGAATTAGTAAAAACTTCTGCCATTTCCACCATGTATTGATGTCTGACCTTGCATCTGATGTCCTTGTTAATCAAATAGTTTTTTCCTTTGTAGTTGAAGATGACATGAACCTTCTTTGTGCCAGGGCCACAGATATCAGGACCTGAACAAGCAAACAAAATAAGTAATCAAAATAAATAAGTTGACGGATGACTTGTACTGTTATCACTGAAGAATATATACAGGAGACTGAGTCTAGAAACTATCCACACTCACCAAACATTATGTTGTAGACAGAGTCTCCATGCATGTCTTCCTGGTTGAGGCCAGAGGGGAACAGTTTAATGTAGCCTCCACCGCAGTCAATGCTTTGCTCATGTTTTACAGTTAACTGAATGACTAGAGGCTGGCCCTGGTTGCTGAAGTCGTCAAAACGGGATGACAGGGAATAGAAGCGGGCGTCTTGGCTCGTCTGAAGACCTGCGGCGAAACAAAAACAACTTACTGCATTGTATTAAAGGGACGATCCAGCATTTAGTATAACGCATCCATGTTGTTTCTGTAAAATTTTACAGGTTAGTTTAAACGTCTGAATTTTAACAAGTCGTATAGCAGAGAGACGGCCTGTTGTGATGATGTCCCCTAGAGGCAAATACTGGAGCTGCTCCACAGACAGTATATAATAGAAGAACTCTGAGACACTCTGGCAACACCCACAGTGATTTCACAGGGACGCCTGGTCACACTTTCAGATTCACAGCTAGAAGCCCTACATTCAGAGTAATCTCTGGTAATATACCTCAAACAATAATGACACATGAGCCCACAGACGTAGTCACTAGTTTAGTGTCATCTAAACTCAAAAAGTGTCACATCCAACTTTAATCTTCAGGGAGAGAGTTGCATGTGTTGATTTTGACTTTACTTCTAAAATGTATGTGAATAACACCGTGTAACTTCTCACCTCAGTATTTGTGCCACTAACAAATGTCACATGAACAACTAAAGAATTGAAAGAAATGGTTCTCTTTTTGTTAAAAGACAAGAATCAAAAACTTTAAAATTAATCTCAAGCAAACCCACTATCATTGTGAAGTCTCAATCTGGTCTCTCTAAGCCTCCTTAACACAGACAGCAGACAAACAGATGATACACACCCATATTCTAACAAACGCAGTTTACCGCCCCAAACAATACGGGAGTTAACCATCTTACATAGACCCACATTGGGTGGATCCAGTTTAACCTTTCCACTCACCTTTGTCTTTCTCTGCATCTCCATAGAACTTCCCTGCAGTCAGGACAAACTTGCCGTAGTCTGACTTGTGCTTGGATTCCACCCAGCGACTCTTCCAGGCATCTGCACAAACAAGTGTAGGTTCAGCTGCTCAGCAGTCACTCACAAGCTGCTAATCCACCACTGATGATGCATCGGTGCAGGTGCAGTGGCGATGTGTTATGCTGCAGGGGCAGGCTTTATGTGACTGGTTTCGCTATCTACGTGGTGTTTGTAATGAGGCTGGTGATAAAAGATCAAGGCAGCTAGGTGAAGAAGGGTAACAGTGAATGACCAGTGGGGAGATGTGCAGTAGGGGGGGGGGGATGGGAAGACAGACAGGGCTTGATGATATCTGGGGGTGAAATGGAGGGGGGGGGGGGGGGTCAAAAGATGAATGGTGCCCATGTAGACTAAATGCATCTTAAACTGACCAGCAAGCAGACAATGCACTATAAAAATGACGGTAACGTTCAAATTATACGCTGTCATTTCAAAAAATAACCACCCAACATAAGATAACATAGAATAGCCACCGGTTTTGATTTGGGGGGTTTCTTGCCATGCACTGATTCAATACTGTCCTATGTGACATATTTAGTTTAAACAAATCACAACCGCACAGTTAAACAATTATTGTATAATTCAATGTAAAGGACCTCACCCCCGTCTTCAAATTGCTCTCGCCAATACACAGTGGACTCGGCCAGTACAGATGCGGCCGAAACGGCCATCAAAAGCAACGACAGGGCTGTCATTGTTACGATCCGAAGCACCCTGCCTAGTGCAAAACTAACCAACTATAATTACAAATGAGTCTATATAATCTATTTACACCGTACAGCACGCGGTGTTTGTCGGTCCAGTCTCTCAATACAGTAACGTTACAGTGAAAAAGGTTGACGGGCTGCCGCTGCTCTCCTCTCGGCTCAGAACAGATGTCTGAATCTGATTGGACTTCGGCATCGAACCTCAACAAGGAAGCGTTACCCGTCTCGGCCAATCGCAGGAGAGGAAATCTGGACGAATAATTGCCGTAGCCAATGGGAGTAGACCACGCGTTTGCCTGATACACGCCCAAGGAAGAGTGATGCGCCGTAGGTGAATCATGGAGGAAAACTCACAATAAGCGTGGATAAAGAAATGAAAAAACAATATTATTTTTTAAACAAATGTATCTGAAGCTAAATGAAATAATTCGACATATGAAAAACAAATACGTTCATATGTAAAGATTCTTTTTGGACATATTTTGACATAAAGCTAGTCGTTTAAATAACAACTCGTCGGTTTTTTCACAAAATCAATTCAATAAACTATTTAACAATTCCATTAAATCACACCTATTCCTTCTCTCTAAATGAAAAATCCAGAATCTATGAGAATGAAAAATGCATGTTGGACCACACTTGGCTTCTACCTACTGTTAAACTCCGATATAAGGTGAGCACAGCTTCAGCACATTACTGTGAAAACAGCCTTCTTGTGTCAGACACTGCACATACATCATTCTGCAGAGTGAAGCTTAAACATCTAAGTGAAGTAACAATAAGAAAAACGCTTTTTTAAGTGGAACAGGACTTTTGGACTCCTGCAACTACTAATTATTTTCATCATCAATTAAGGTATTCCATTTATGATTATGGAAAACCTAACAAAACAGGAACAATTTACGTTTTAGAAACTGAATTTAGAATGAGCCTTTGAGTTTATTGGCTTAAAAGATTACTCGAACAAATAATTGATCATGAAATAAATGCTTAAAAACAACTACGCCTTTCATCTCTCGATTTGTGCTGGACTTAACACCCCTGGCATGATGATTTCAAATTTTTTAAGAAATAGAAAGGTGGTATTTACCATTCAAAATGATCAATACACAAATGAAATTTACATTTTTCTTTGAATCCCTTCAAATAATTAAATGAAAACACTTGTTGGTTCACTGTGGGTGTTTATTTAATTAAAACCATTTCTTTGCACGTTCTTGCGATGTGATGCTGAGCTTTAGCGAACAAAAGCACTAAAGCAGACCAACTCGGGGCTGTGTGAGAGTATGTGAAAGTGGATGCATGAATCATAGACATAAAGCCAGTCAGTGAATAAAAATATATTAAACTAATCACAAATTAACAGCAGTATATTATGTGATGATGATAATACCCATATGCATCAGCTTTACATGAAACAATCAAATTACTGATAATGAAAATAAATAATTAAAAGCACTGTTATTAAACATGTTTACACAAAAAAATCTAACTTTTAAAAGATTCATCAATTTTGACACGTTTTCAAGTAACCATTTCAAGTAACATCTGCAACACAGCACCATGTACATTAGTGCTTACACAGTGCATACTGTCATTTAATAATTAGCAATGGCTTACAGTAACACGAAATGTGCATTAAAACAACTCCACAAAAATAGTCTGGCACAGTAAGATGCTAAAATGTGGCACAAATGTAAAAAAAAGGGAAAAGAATCAGTGCTAATATACGCACAATGTCTGACATGCAAATACTTACACAAAGTATGACCTCATCAAAATATTTAAAAAAAACTTCTGCAATGGTGAACAGACATTAATAGTGTGACAAAAAATGTATCAGTATTACTCTATGACACAAACTGCACAACCACTAATACATCTTGTTCAGTTCTTCAGTAGTCTTGACACTATGAGAAGAGCAGCCACACTGCACATGATGGCTGTCCGGCCCTACTCGTGTCTGCAGGGTGGGTCGCGCTTGTTTCCCCTCTTTTCCTGGATCTGTCCTGCTGCCTCGCCTTCTCTGAGGGACCTGGACAGACACGTGTTGTATCTGTGGTGGGAGAGTACGTAGAGCAGAGCAGAGAACACACATCTCCTCTACAGCTCACTGACTGTCTGTATGTATGTCTGTCTGTCTGTTTCTCCTTCTAGGGGAGAAAGAAGTTGATCCGCTGGGGTATGGACTTGCATCCCTGGGCTGAGAACAGTCTCTCCTCTTTGGGGACGTACAGCATCGCCTTGGCCACCTCATCCAGCGTGGCTTCATCTGTCTCCAGACCTCGTGCTGCGTAGGCGTCCCGTGCACAGAGCTTGACGTGGCGGTACTCCAGGGGCAGGAAGGGAACAAAGAAGTCGATCAAGTGGCCAGACATCAGCTCACTCTGAGCAAACCCACCTGGGGAAGAGAACAATACGCAAAAACTGCTTTGTAATCCCAAACACGATTAAAGTTCCACCAATCAATGTTTAATATAACGATAGAAAAGACTCACTTTAATGTGAGATGGGGTGCTATTACCACTGATCCAGCCAAAAATCAATACTCTAGTCTGCAGCTCTCAGCATGTAGCTCTCGGCTAATTATCTTGGTCAATTAGAACGGTTGAGTAACTTTAACTCTCACTCACCCCACACCACCCCTGTATGAAGGGTGAGCAGCTCAGTTAGTAACACAAGACAACTGCTCACTTCCTGCCCGGGGTGAGAGAGAGTTGAACATCTGGCAACCCGCTGAGAAACATAAAGCCAGCTCTGCAGCATACCTTGAGACTCCATAGTTTCAGCTCGCAGCCGATGCTCCAGGTCTTCCATACCGATGTCTTCTCGATTTTGACCGGAGTGCCAGAAGTCCAGCGCTACATCATTGATTGTTGCTCCACCAATATTACTATAGAGACAACAAGCATGTCAAATACATCATGTAGTATATCTGCAGTTGCTGACGTCTGTGGAGGATTTGATTCTTTCTTGTTTGGTTGGCTGCATCAGTGCAGTGAAGGCTGTCCATCCAAAATCACGGAAGGAGAGTAAATTATGTATTTTGTTAAATATAGATTGTTTCTGGACAAATGCTCACAGATTGGAGTAAGTATTAAAAACATTAACTTTATAATTAAATAATTAAACTCAGTTTTTGTGACACAAATGTATTTTGTATTCTATTATTCTAATTTATGTATGTCAAAACAAGGTTTGTAGATACAAATTCTAGATGATTATATGTGTTACCATAGTGTTTGAGTGATCCCGAGGCCTCTCCTACATCACATCACTATAACGTTGTGGTGAAAAATGTGTTTCTATATTTGTCTGAACAGATTATCCGTCAACAGAAATCTGACATGAGTAATTGCAAACATGAAAAATCCATAAAGAGGGCTAATGGAGACACGGGGAGAAACATCCTTCATCACAGATGAGCTGCCAGACTACCTAGGCCAGAGGTGCAAAACATTCAGAGTTTCTGACCCAGCTTCAACAGACAGAACGTACCTGATATACAAACCAACCTGAGGAAGAGGAAGAGGGCTCTGCGGTAGCTGACGCCATCTACGTTGTCATAGTGATCCATGTAGGGTTTGATGGCATCAATGAGGCCTGGGTGAAGCTTCTCAGCCTCGTCGAAGATGAACAAAGTCTGGGGGCAGCGCAACACCATGTCCCGGATGGCCTCTCTCAGCTGGCCCTGGATACAGAGGAAGACCAAACTATAGTGTCACAAATCACTCAAAAGAAAATGAAAAGAATGTTTGTCCTTGACTCTTTTAAAGTTTTGAGTCTCAATACGGATTTCATAAACTGAGAAATTAAAGAAATTAAACGTAAGTCATAGGTGCCATAGTAGCCAAAACACCTAAAAAATTTTTTTTATTCCAACTGACATTAACATTATAAACAAGCAGAAAAGGAATTGTACTCCTGTGTTTGCACTACGTCTTGTAGTAGTTTGTACTCTGTGGAAATTACGTGTTTTTCCCTTTACTACACTGTGTGTGTTTTTATTTATTACTTTTGAGCCAGATCAAAGACAAACTTCCATTGTACTTCGGTCATTAGGATTGTAAAGGTTTCGTATGTATTTTTATTTTATTATGAACCTTTAACCATCTTAATCTCATTTAGCAGGGAGACCATGGCAGAAACGCTCAGAATTCCATGTTTACAGATTCTACAAATTTTGATAGTATCAGTTTAAAGGTTATCCTGCGTACTTTTGTGTAATAATACTGTGTCAACATTATTTTGAAATCGAATGCAGTGATTGTGTAAAGATGTGTTTAGATGGGACCACGCTTGCATCTCTGACCTGGTTGGAGAAACGCCAGGTTCCAGAAAGCCATTCATGTTGGTACGTGCAGGAACAATGTCCAGTTTGAAGAATTTGTCCAAATTGCGATCGTTATCATTCACATGCTGGATTACAACACACAGACTAAACACCTGACCGAGCAAGCGGGGGTCCCAAGAACACTGCCAGCGTGTTTCTGGCACAGAACGTCAAACTCTGCGTGTCTCACCTTGTACGTGTCCACCAGTCTGGCGTGTGGGAAGTGGAACGGGGCGATGAACAGTCGGACACACTCACTCTTCACCCCGTCACGATACAGGTTATCGGCGATGATCCGGGCCACAAAGTTCTTGCCGGTGCCGGACCAGCCGTGGAAGGAGAGCGTCAGTGGCTTGTTGGACTCTGGGTTGTTGATAAAACCCTGGATGGCTTTCAGGACCACAGACTGAGCCAGGTGCTGCCCGTGGAGCTTCGTCTGAAAGTCTGTCGCCAGTCCTGCACAAAAGAGAGCGTATATATATATACACACACACACATATGGATGTGTTTCTTCTAAATATGTGATGCACCAGCTAATACTTGACAAGACAGAAAACTCTTTGTTGCTAGAGCACCTGAGATTGCATTAAAATTGAGAAACTCTACGAGGCTCAGATGTTATTCCATGTATTTCAGACCTGTGCAGTATAAACATCTCTTTGTTACTACAGTCAAGCCGAGACTCAGTGGTGTTAATGCTAATATGTTTCAAATGAAGTCACTGACTGACACTATCTTGTGACTGTATGTCTTATAGTCAACGGGGAAACAACTAAAAGCATTTAACTATGCAGATCAAATAAATTGAATTAAACATGCTGACCACTTATGGGTGCAACTACAACAGCAAAGCACACTGAAACCTGTGTCCAAGAGGACCTCAGAGCGGCTTTTACTCTACAACTCACTGAAACCAAGCAGCAGCTCTGCTATGGTCCAAATTCAGAATCTAAATGTGACCATTTTAATGGCAGATCACAAAGTATCATTCGCTTCTCTTCCGATTTTGTTGACTAATGACAATTTGTTAAAATATCAGACCTAATCTACGATTTGAGTCTTTTATATGGACATGGGTATGTATTCACAACACAGACTATTTTATGTAAATTGCCATTGAAAGTGGTCCATCTGCTGCCCTGCTTGGTGTATGCAGTCTATTCGAAGTTCCAGGGTCAATAGTAAGACAATTTAAGGAACTTTTATTATGGATTTCAGTTTAAAAACCTTTAAGAGGCCACCTGTGTTGAAGATTGATAAGCTGAACATTTAAAATACAATAATACAAGCCAACAGGACGTAGTTGAGTCCTCTTTATGAAAGCTGATAACATACTGCTACAACCCACATCCTGTTTTAAGACAGCACAGAGGAACCTGACACATTACACAGTGAATTATAAAAAATATACTTATACAAGTAAAACCTGTGATTTGCAGTAACGTCCGTAGACACATACACATAAGCGAGACAACTTGCAACCACAAGGCTGGAGTGTGATACCTGTGATGTTGTTGGTTATCCTGCAGTCTCCAGACTCACAGCACTGTCCCAGGCTACAGTACCACTGGTGCAGCAGGCTAACGTAGTCCTGAGGGAAACCTGCCCAAAGGTCCCTGGTAGGAACTGCTCACATCAACAGCAACACAACGAGTCAGCGCTGCACTTACTGATATCAATGTGTGAGTCAAGCTAGTCATTAAGGAAGACATGTTTTTCCCACAGCAGGAACAGTACTGTAAGATGCATACAGCACAGGCTACAAACTGTGGTACATTTGACATGCATTACATAATAGTGTCGCGTGTGAAACGATAGCTGCCGGTGTTTCATGAGCTCAGCGTCTTACCTTGCTGTGTAGCATCGTCTTGGTTGGGCTGGCAATCCCCCTCCCATATATTGCAATAAATGTAATTAAAATAGTAAGTGGAAACATTGGAAATGCTGTCGAACTGGAAGAAGTCTGCCTCGGCGGACAGAGCCCAGAGCACAGGCAGCAGCCACCGCACGAACATCGAGACGACTGAACACCGCGTCCGGGTTTTGGTCTCCCCTCTCTTTAAACCCGGTCCTTGCCCGGCGGACTGCTCAGTGCGGGGAACGCACCCCTCTCCCCATGGCAGAGGAGGAGCGCTCGTTTCGCCCGTGTGTACGGCGCCTTGCGATCACGTAGCGCCACCCTTATTAAATGGCGTTCAGTCACTGCTTCTTTACACCTTAACGTTCAGCCGCCCATAAGAGATACCCAGGAAATTAACACAAATTCACCATTGGCTAATATGGGATGTTACGTAAAGAACGCAAATTTACATTCGTCATTTCCGGTGATGTCCTTGGCAGCATCGCGGCGGATGGTGTTTATTTACCCAGAAATTGATCATTGTACTACACATCAGTGCGCCATTACTGTCAATTGGTTCACCTTGTTCTGTAATATTTGGCCATGATAGCAAACATTGCGTTTTATACAGATTGTACTTCCACTGCCAACAAGAGACAATGATGCAGAATATTCAAATATTTATTTATTAACACAATTTAACACATGACAAGATTCTTTGTAGGTTGTCCACATGCTCTGGTCAAAAGCAGCACCTGAGGGAGATCAGATACAAAATAGTTTAGACTTCACAAACAGGAGCACTACATACAATGAAGTTTCAAGTCGTTTTATTAAGTGTTATTTTGGGTCTAGACACAACCCTCTTAAACTGTATGTTTTCAAATGCATCAAAATCTTGCAAATGAGCAGCTTCATACTCACTTCAGAGAAATATGCTGCATTGTGAGGAGGCTTCATCGTCTGGGCCAACAGTTTTCATAGCTGCATTCTTCAGGGAGCAAACAGAGGTCTCATTAAAAGAAAGGCGCAGGAGGAGTGATGCATGATAAAGTTTACTGACCACACAACCTCAGAAATAATGGAACGGTAAGGGTTATAATCATGAGTAATCATTTGGCAGAATCTTTTCATCACAGAGAGTGGCCAGCTTCAACTTATAGCACCCAGAGCAACAGAAGACTATAAATGAGGTATACAAAAATTACTTACGGTAATTAGGGTATGGTCCGAGATTCAGCTTTTCCTGAGATGGAAAGAAAACCACCTTATTACAAGTCAGTGACTGTTGATTACAGGCTTAATTCATTAGGTTACTCAGTAACATATTGTCCACAATTTAGTTCAGGTCAGACATTTGTTGAGACATCACTGAACCCACGGCAGCCATTTTGCATCTAGTGCTAGCACGTGCATTCTCACCTCAGTCAATCTCGTTCCTGCCATTCAAACGGCCTCTGAAGTAAACCTGAAGAAAAGAGTGTAAGGTCAAAATGCACAAAACTCACTAGGATGGCCATTTACACTGACCAGGTCAGCTAGAGCTAATAAATGACTCCATGGTTTAAAGTCAGTCTTTATTTTATCATCACACAGTCAGTCTACAGGGACCAGAGGGTTAACAGAAACCAGGATCCCAGCTAATGTGCAGCTGTTTCCGACCCAGATGAGGCAGAGTTCAAAGACAACTGACAATTAACCAGATTGAGCAATTATGAGAAGCCAATTTCTTGCACATCAGGAACTGCACAGCCATTAAAAAAATAAAATGCCAATACATTTAAGATACCAACTCTACTGTCATCTGGGTCCGACTTCATCTTCAAAATTTAATTCTAATACTCACCATGCTTGTGCAACCCCATGTCTTCACATGGTCTCCATCCATCTTGCTCTGCAAAAGAAAGTTTTGTTAATTAACAAAGTCTTTCATATAACCTTGGGGGGGGGGGGGGGGGGGGCGCAAGGCACAATCAAGAATTATAGATTGCAGGGGCGGAGAGCTAAGAGTGGTCCC
>JAVQJD010057791.1:0-11797 GCA_036023655.1 Nannoperca australis
GTGTGTGAGTGTGTGTGTGTGTGTGTGTGTCGGAGGTGGGGGGGGGCAACAGGTTGAGCATCAACACAAAGACGGACTCTGTTTGGCGCTCCGAGCAGCTCTTTCATGCTGTCAACACCTTAAACAGTAGCTGTGGTTGGTTACAGGTCGGGTCTGTTGTCACTGTCTTGTCTATCATTACTATTGATTACTGATGACTGATGACACCTGAGACCTGCGGACATTTAAAGAGTAAACACACCCTCAGCTTGTGGAAGATGCTGCGTTCTCAGTGTGTTAAGGCAAAACTGGAAAACAACAATTATTAAAGCTTTAAGTTGCTGCTCAGTGAGAAATACAGGAAACCAACGACCATCTGACATCATATATACATATGATATATGTATATATCTGAACTCCAAAAGTTCAGTTTTAAAAGATAAAGATTTCCCACATGGGTGTTTTTACTTATTGTGATGTCATTTCCTGGATTATCTTAAAATCTGCACAACCTGAGCTAAAAGGCTGGAAGTCAATGACCCGTAACGACTTAATAAATGTGCGGTCACGCAGCTTCATGACGTCAGCAACCTGCCGAAACATCACTTTGAACAGGACGATGCACACAGCGCCCTGCAGGAGCTCGGGTGCATTTTCTTTATGCTTTTGTTTCACATTTAATTGCATTTAAAGAACAAAAAGTGAGTTTTAATCTGATCACAGTTTTGTTTCGCAGAAAGAAGTAAAGATGCGACTCTGGACAGCGTGTAAAGAGTGACACAAAGTGTGATTACACTGGTTAAACCTGCTGCACGGGGGCCGTCTGTTTCCACCAATCCTCGTTCATTAACAGGTGGTTACCGCGGCAACAGGTCTGAGGCCTGAAGCACCTCTATTGTATCTAAGCTCTGCATGTTCTGTCAAGGGTCTGGTCTCCATTTCTGCAGCTCTACGGAGCTTTGTAGCCTCGTTCAGCTCCCTGTTAGCTGTTACCTGTTAGCTGTTGTCTGTTAGCTGTTACTTGTTACCTGTTTCCTGTGAGCTGTTTCCTGTGAGCTCTTACCTGTTGCTTATTAGCTGTTACCTGTTAGTTGTTACCTATTATCTGTTGTCTGTTAGCTGTTACCTGTTAGTTGTTACCTGTTTCCTAGTTACCTGTTAGCTGCTAGCTGTTACTTGTTAGCTGTTACCTGTTACCTGTTTCCTGTTAGCTGTTGTCTGTTAGCTTTTACCTGTTTCCTAGTTACCTGTTAGCTGCTACTTGTTAGCTGTTACCTGTTTCCTGTTAGCTGTTAGCTGTTAGCACACAGTTAGCAGCTGGATGTGGAAGTACGCAACACTTTTCTTTTATACAGCTGATAATTACCCAAACGACCACATGTTGTCTGTTCCTAACCTCTAATATGACCCACAGGAGCGTTTCTTAATAATCCCGTCTCTACCCTGAAGCAAACAAAAAAATAAGTGACTGCAGGTTTAACATGATGTTTATTATCTCAGCAGAGAAGGCAGGAAACATGCATCAGAGCATGTTTTCTTTTGTACATAAAGTCTGTTGTGGGTCAACAAAGAATGAATATTCAAAGAAATAAAACACAAAACTAAAGAAAAGTCTCTAAAAGTCTTTTAATTTCTCTCAAAATGCGCCTGTTTGTCTGCAGGCTGCGACTCTGTGTGCACGCCGTGTTGCATTCAAGACTTCAGGACATTTATAAACCAGGTTAGAATTAAATTTACATTCAGTCTGTATGTGTGTGTGTGTGTGTGTGTGTTGCAGATTAAGATGTGTAGAAAGGACAGCTCTTTGGCTTGCACAGCCACGCTCTCATTGGAATGCAAGTGCATAACATCTCGCTCTGCAGCCCGCCGTGCATTAACTACACGCACACACACACTCACACACTCACACACACATTCATTCACGTCCTCCCTCCTCTGGGAGTCGTGACAGAAATAGCTCTGCGGCTACAAGTTGTTCTCAGACTCGACCTCTCAGGAAACTGTCTTTCTCTCTCTGCCTGTCTCTCTCTCCCTGCCTGTCTCTCTGTCTCTCTCTCTGTCTCTCCAAGTCTGTCTGTCTCTCTCTGCCTGTATGTCTCTGTCTCTGTCTCCCTCTCTCTCCCTGTCTGTCTCTCTCTCTCTCCCTGTCTGTCTCTCTCTCTCTGCCTGTCTGTCTTTCTCCCAGTGTTTACGTCAGTGCGACAGCTCGGCCTCTGAAGGCAGAGCTTCCTGATTCGGCCACATTCTACACACGTAGCTTAGCGTTAGCTTAGCTTAGCTTCCAGCAGTATAGTTAGCCTGACAGTTGGATATTTGAGTAAATGCTCGTAGTCACACTGAGAGTTCCTGTTGTTCCTGCTGACGCCTCACGTCTGGAACACATAAAGCAACTCTTCCTCATCCTTCAGTTCATAACAAACATCTGGAGAAATGTGGGTTTCACAGTAAAAAGTACAATATTTGTATAAAATTGCATAAAATTCAAATCAAATAAAGTACAAATACAACCGAAAGTTGTCTTCAGTACTGGTGAGTTAAACACACACACACACACACAAGTGTTTCCTGCTGACGTCCTGTGTTTGGGTCTGTGAAGCCCATCGGCTCGGTCCATAAACAAGCCGTAACAGGAGGGCGTGGCCGCTTGGGCGCGCCGACCGAAACAACCGCAGGGCTGAGCATGACTGGGGCATGATGGGAAATGCAGAGAAACCACGGGCGCGGCTGACATGAAGCGCTGACCCTGTGGCAGCCATGTTGGAAACACACATGAAGAAGACCACTTTGATCCTGGTAGTAGCATCAGCACGGTAATTAATGGCGGGAACACCGTCATTTTACTGAAAAACCATGCTGAGCTTTACATCTGAAGCCCAGATGGAAAACCAAGACCATGGTAAAACACAGAGTAAACCTTGTAAACCTGCACAGAGCGTCAAATCTGAACCTCTTCAATCACAGCAGTTTCTCTAACATTCAACAGCGCTACAGAGAAGCGCTACAGAAAAACGCTACAGAAAAACGCTACAGAGAAGCGCTACAGAGAAACGCTACAGAAAAACGCTACAGAGAAGCGCTACAGAGAAACGCTACAGAGAAACGCTACAGAGAAGCGCTACAGAGAAGCGCTACAGTGAAACGCTACAAAGAAACGCTACAGAGAAACGCTACAGAGAAGCGCTACAGTGAAACGCTACAGAGAAACGCTACAGAGAAACGCTACAGAGAAACACTACAGAGAAGCACTACAGAGAAACGCTACAGAGAAACTGCATTATTTTGTAAACAACCAAGATGGCCGATGCTGATGTGGAAGGTTCTGTATAATATAAAAGGAACTGCACGGTATATTTTCTCTGAAGGAACAACAAACAGCTGCACTTAAAGCTGCTGCCGATCAGAAAGATGTGACAGGACAAGACACGCTTGGCGCTACGTCACACATTTCACTGCTCTGATTGGTTGGAGGCTCAAAATGAACTAAGAGGAAAACGCTGGTGCTGTCAAAACCCCCAAACAAAGGAGAATCACAACAGGTATACATTACAAACACTACCAGACATCCAGAAAAACAGCAGACAGACACAGCTAGCAGCTAACTGGAGGAACACGATGGAGCATTTAGCTGCTATCAAGCCAGATGTTTTCCTCGGGAGGTGGTGGAGACCAAAACCAGAGCTAACAGAGAGGGAACACTGGACTTATATTGATCAGGTGTCACAAACACAACTGCACATGAATGATTGTGTTGCTCTGTGGCTGCTGGATGTGTGTGTTTGCTAGCACGTTAGCCCTACCATTTAGGCTAGTTGTTTTTGCTAAGTTATGTGAAGACAAACGAGATTCATCTCTCAAACAACACCAACAACAATGTTCATCAAAGTGATCATTTCAGCTGACTGAGTTCTTAAAATGTCCCTGAAGGCACCACCAAGAAGACTTTTGATTATTTTGCACACGACAAAGACTAAAGTGACTAAATGCAGACTTTGATGGACAGTCTCTGCTAGCTGAGTTTCATTATAAAGGAAGAGAACCCAGTGGCCGCCTGCAAGGAGGGAAATAAATATTTGAACGGACGACACATTTTGAAAAAATCCCTGCACATACTTTATGTAAAATATACAGTTAATCAGCTAAAACATGCAAAACTGTTCATTTGGCTCCATTTAGTCTCAGCATGGCTCAGTGGCTGACTGGCTGAATAATGCATCATGGGTAATAGGAGCTCTGTGGTATTTCCATTCAAGCAGAAAGTTCCCATATTCCCCACACGAAGCTAAAATCCCTCCTGGAGCTCCGCCGGCAGATAATCAGAGGAGAAGCAGCGGCGGAGTGACGTTCACCGAGATCAGGGGATGAATTTAAAAAATCTGGATCCGTCTCGGTGGAGAGGAAAGTTAAAGCTCACCGCTGTCTGACGAGCGAACAACAGCAAGACGTCTGATAGCTGCGCTACACTTCAGAGTCATCAACCTGTAGAAATACAAAACAGAAGGTCTTTGTTTTCCTGACAAGACCTTTATAGCTGCAGCGGTGCAGGAAATAACAGAAACCCCACATCAGGCTGCAGCAGCCAATCACAGACGTCTGCGATCAGACAGGAAGAAGCACTTTGATTAGCATGTAGCATTAGCTGTTCCGCTGTTTGTGAAAATGCCAACAGAATCAGGATCTGGAGAAATGCAACCCAAAGTCACGCTAACAGCGGCTGGCGATCAAACCGGGAGACGTACCAGGTGAAGAAGCACTTTGTTTAGCATGTAGCATTGTAGCATTAACTGCATCAGGCTTCCCATTTGTTTGAATGTGTGTGTAGTGCGACTTTTCTCCTACCTCGCCCCTCAGTGGTGGAATCAGCTCCCCACATCCGTCAGACAATCAACCTGTCTGACCACTTTCAAGAAAAGACTAAAGACTAATTTGTTCCAGGAATACAACAAATGTGACACATTGGCTCCATAAAGTACAGCATTAGCCACGCTAACAGACGCCCAGGTGAAGAAGCACTTTATTTAGCATGCAGCATTAGCTGTTTACCTGTGAAGAAGGATGAGAAACTGATCGATCGCCGCCCTGATGACCTTCCCAGAGATGCACGAGGTACAAAGACGTACAGTTGATTCAGTCTTCCGAGGCCTGATTTGGTCTGAATGCAGCCTGAAACGGTGGACGGTTGGGTCTTCATGATTTCATTGATGGTTTGCTTTCCGTCGTGACCACCAGCTGACTGTATCCCGGTAGTTTTAGTAACTCCCACTGCCTCACAGTACTGCAGCTCATGATTTCCCATAATGCCATTGAACTGATTCCCACTGTGCAGTTGCTGGTTAAACTGCTCCTGAAGTTTGTGCCGTTTCCAGAGAAATATGAACGCAGGAAAATATGATGCGAGTCACATTTTTCTTTCCTCCGTTTAACCAAACATGAAGCTAAATTCGTCAGCAGGACTCAGGGGAAACCACAGCGTTGTTCCTCCACGCCGGCCAAGTGGGTCACACGTGGACCGTTAATGAGACAGTTTGACCGTTTTTCTCTCTTTAATATTTCTGCAGATTTGGCAAAACGTCATCAACCAATAGCGAGCTGTTTAAGGGAACGGAGAGCAGAAACAGAGGAAGCTAGTGTAGCTAACTGTTAGCTGTCACCATCCAGGAGACACAAGTTCATGACGCAAATAAGTCTTTTCAGCAAACCTATCGTCCTGTTAGCGACCAAGCTAACGAGCTTGCATGACCGTTGTGTGTAACTGTTCTGTCACTGTGTTTCAATTGTGATGCGAAGTAGCTTTAAGCTAACTCTGCTACAACACGCCCAACGGTAATAAAATAACTTTATTAACAAACTTTATTTTGTGCACAAACGGGCAAATGTCTGTAAGTTTTATAGTTTTGTTTGAGGATATGTTGAGATGATCGCAGCCTTAAATCTTTCTTCATCACATAAGAAAAGAGTTTAAATTTTACCCGGCGTCATAGTGCAGTCTACAAATACTGTACAGGGGGGGGGTTAATAAGACCCCAACAGATGCCCCAAAAACCCCAAGCAGGTTAATCTGGAGCCGCTGCTGAAGCGCGCTGACTCAGCTCTACATTTTAGGACTACAAACTCTCTCCTGCTTTAACAGCGAGGAAGGAACTGTTGCAGCCGAGCGATCACAGTGAAAGATGTTGTAATCATCCTCCAATCTGCCTCCTCTTCCTCTTTAACAATGTCCCCTCTCTCTGACGCCGAGGTGGACCTGAGATCCACGTATTTCTTGTGCCTCAGCAACCAGATCCCTCTGAGAGAAGCCGAGCCGTCGCTTCACATGGTGTCGGGTCTCGGCCATATTGAGCCCAAATGGGAACGGCAGTGTTGGTTTACGCTCCTTCCTTCAATAGCGCGGGGACAATGGGACCGGGACAGGCGAGAGGCCCGGTCCGCCCTGGATACACTGAGGCGAGACAGACGCAGCATTGAAGAGGATGAGGATCCATCAGAAACCAGCGCCGGCTAATGTGAAAGTCTCAGGTTCAGGAGGAAAGGTAACAGTAGACAGGAAGCTTTGTGGCTTTATGCCGCCGAACAAACTGCCGCAGTGTGACTGAAAGACGGCCGGCATCGTGGGACGTCCAACCGACATCTGACTGACCCGAATGTAGGACCAAGTCTTAATGTCACGAAGAAGCGAGACGACAGAGAGTGTAGTCAGGCAGAGGAGGCTAACGCGCTCACGATGACAATGCTAGCATGTTAATGTTTAGAAGGTGTAATATTTACTATGTTCGCTATCTTAGTTTAGCGTGTTAGCATGCTAACATCCATCCATCCAGCTGAGGCTGGTGGTAATGTCAGTAGTTCTGCAGGTATTTGGTCGTAAACCCAAGTAACGGACAAATGACCTGATGGTGGCGCTAGATGCAAAGTCAGAGGATCATCAGTTGTAAACTCTCCCGCTGCTGGTGTTAGTATGACGTACACCCTGAAGGGAGTTAGCATGTTAGCATGTTAGCTTGTCTGGAAGTTGTGTTTCTGGTTCTTGTTCATCTCGGCTAGGAGTTGCAGAACTAGAAACATGTTAATCTCAGCAGGTGAGGCGTTGGGAAAACACAGAAACCGGCAGAGAAGTGACGACTTCTTCGTCTTCTGCCGCCTCTTCCTGTAATTGTCTCCGTTGTTTAAAGACTTGTGAACAGATGAAGAGGAGCAGCTGGTCACCTGCTGTCAGAGTGGCAGGAAATCCACTGTAAACACTTAATGTTGCTCATCCCAGAGGACCTGCGACTGAGTGGAAAACCCAAATTTGGTTTTGATTCAAACAACAACAATGAGGTCGTCCACTGTTCTGGTCCTCCAAACAGGAACCCCTGAACAGAGTTCAGGTCACGTGTGAACTGTTTCTTCAGCTTCTTCAGAACAAAACAACACATTACTGCAAGTCGGCTATTTTTAATCTTTTCCCCAAAATGTAAAGTTTCTCGTGATCGTTTGAATCTCGTCACTTTGAGATCTGTTTACAAATTGTTTCACGTCCTTTTGAAAGAAATCGTGTCTTTAAATGACGTTTCTGGCAGTGGAAGAAACACAACACGCAAACATTCATCCTTCTGGGGGTAATGTCATCATCTGGAGGATGAATCTCACCGCCTTCTCCAGGACCTACGTCTGGATGGCCACCGCTTCCAGCTATACTACAGTGGTATGAACCAGAAATTAACAGATTTTGCTGTGATTTAATTGTACTAAATGGATCAAAAGGCTGCTGAAAGAACTCCATCATGATGCCGATTTGTAAAAAGTCTGAATTCATGGTTTGTCGGGTCTGTGTGCAAGATGACAAGGACACAACTCTTAAAAAGCTTGTTGTGTGAATAGAGTTTGGTTCGGTCAGGGTTAGTGACTTGATTCATTTTAAAGTACAACCAATAGTAATAGTAATATATTATCACAACCAGGTCGTCCAGCTTCCTCGCTAACTTTTCTCTGGACGGTCTGCATTCATGCTAGCGGCTAACAGCTGTGTTTTAGCTAAATGCTAATTACACCACGCTAACATGCAGATGTTTAGTGACGACATTCCATCCTCGGTGTCCGTTTTAAGCTTCAACAGGCAAAGCTGAGCGTCAATAAAGAGGCGGACTGCGTGCAGGACGTCAAGATTTGATCCTTCGCACCTTTAACTAAGACCTTTAGTGTGCAAGAACTTTTTTTGAAAGAGCAGGTTGGCTTTACCGTGGTTTCTATAAAATGTCACGTCAATCCATCCAATGGTGTCGAGACATTTCAGTCTGGACTCGAAGTGGTCGACCAATCAGACGGAGCCTTTCTGGACCCTCGTCGCTGGAACATACATTCAATAATAAAAAAAATCCAAACCAGATTAAGACTACATTTCCCATCAGCCCTTTTGCTCTTTTTGTTCCAGCAGCTTCGCCTCAGTTTGCTGGTGCAGAACAGCGCCCTCTACCTGCGCTGTGCTGCAAAGCCGTCCTTCAGACCAGATTACGTCATCGGTCTAAACCTGACTTGTAATCATTCGTAGCCGTTGAAACCTTATCGTCTCACCGCTTCTGTGCTATTAATGGCCGCTGAGTGAAGGTGAACTCCTGCAGGTAAACAGGGACTAACGAGCGCTGCAGCCCCCCCCCCGCAGAGCTGGTGACAGGTGGTGAAACCCGTCCTGGAGCTGTCGTGATAATTACAGTGTTGAGACAGTGACAGTGACCGTTGACAGCTCGTTCACAAAACGTCAGCTGGCGTCTTTTGAGTCGTTCTCTGAACTGACAAACAAGCCTGTATGAAAGACATTTAAATAATACTTGTTAATATTATATTATATTGTAATTCCTGGTGCACACTAGGGGATTTTCAAACCTTAACTGGTTTTAAAAACGTGCGACACCACAGACGTAACGAGAGATTTAACCGAGTTTTTAATATTTTAAACGCAAGAACATGAACACCAGACGATTCAGTGAAGAGCAAAGACTGTATATTTTTATATATATTTTTTTATATAAAGATGGCCGTCATGACAGCTCCCCAACAGTGGAGCCACCTGCAGCGCCCCCTGCTGGCTGGCTGCAGTACAGGTGATAAGCCCCGCCCCCTCCATGTTAGCGGATGGGACATGTTTTTGTCTTGGTTATTTGATGATATAAAAAGGGAAAATCTCTTCCAGGTAGCTGATCAGAACAAAAGATTAGAGGAAACAAAATACCTTTTCTTAACTCTTCAGATTTATCTTGATTTATTTTTTATTTATCCCCCCCGGTGGGGATCCCTGGTGCGTTTCTGTCGCTGTCGGACAGAAGGAGGACATGTTTCCTGCAGCATGTTGGTGTCATGTGGTTCTTCTGCCCAGTCAGCAGCCAGACGGCTGGTTGTACCTCACCAGGATGAGATCAGGAGTTACGTAACTGAATCATCACTTGGTCTCATCTGTGGAGGGAGACGTCGCCGGCAGCTCTGTGACAATACACAGCAGTGTGTGCTGAGGAAGACCTCCTTCCTCCTCTTCATCTTCATCCTCGCCGCCTCGCTGCCTTTCTCTTTCTGTAACCTGGATTCAACCAGAGCTGTTTCATCAGGACGAACCCAACGTTGCCTTTCCTTTAAGACCACGTTGTCTCGTATTTACTGCTTTTTATTCACCTTTCAGTCATTTGAAGTCTTAGAGATCACGACTAGACATGTTCTGCTAGTGTCTAATGTGTTTTCATGCATCTTCTGAATGTCTTCAGACTCCTGCAGTTACCTTCTTGCAACATAAACACATCAAAGCTGCATTCAGTGATTTATTTGAAGCTGGAAAACACACACATCCGTAATAGTTGTGTATTATTGAGCCCATAAAACGAGAGAAAACTAATCCGCCAGTGCAGTTCAATCATTACAACCAAGAAATCACTTTAAGGCAGAACAAAACATTTGATTTGTATTAGAAAAAGGTTGAGCTCGTCTCACTGAAACAGCAGTTTTTATGGTGTTTGGAGAAAATAAAGACTTCTACATCTAAATAAAAGTAGTAAATAGGGTTGTTGTTGTTGTAGCTAACATGTTAGCAAACAGCTGTCTTCTTTCTATTCCAGCAGTTACAGAGCCACGTGATCATTCATGTGGAGTCTGATCAATACAAGTCCAGTATTTCCTCTCTTGTAGCTCTGTTTTTGGTCTCCACCACCTCCTGAAAGAAACATCTGGCTCGCTAGCTGCTAAATGCTACACTATGTTCCCCAGCTAGCTGCTAGCTGTGTCTGGAAACACTAAGACTGAACCAGATTTGTAGATTTAAAGGGCAGTCTGATTTTTCACAGATAGGTCTGTAGTCTGGTTAGCCTAGCTTAGCACAAGGACTACTAGACTAGCTCCATCAAAACATAACAACTCCTGATATCTGTATATCAGCTGCCCGTTGCAGCAGCTATGTGTCAGTTCTCTCTGTTATGTTCGGGTGCCAAATTAGTTAGCTAGCAACTAGTTAGCTAGTTAGCTTGACGCTAAGGTTTGGCTGCACTGCAGAGATGTGAGGTTCATCTTAGCTACTCTGCTTTAAAGTCCACACTAAACGCAGAAAGAGATATTTTGTTGCTGGTCACAAGACGCGTTGCTATGCTAACGGCTAAAAACAGTTAACGTCACCAAACAACAACAAAAGCTTATTATACGTAAACTTTAACGTTACAAAAAAGACGTAATGATAGCCCACAGTGGCAAATTAGCATGTGTTAATTAGAAATGTTACCTAACCTGATATATTGAACAGCTGATGTAAAGTTGATCGATCGTCACAGCTGATCGGTAAACAGCCTGATATTAAGGTAAACAGGTAATGCTACGACGCTACAGGTAAAGTTCTTCTTCACCTGTCGGTCGGATCGCAGCGTGACATCAGGTTGTGTTTTTTGATTTTGGGGAATGCAGCTTTACGGTGCAGTTTCTCACGATCCCGCCGTCTCATGCAGTGACCCCGTGGAGGGGTCGTGACCCTGAGGTTGAGAAACTGTCAAAATGGCAGAGAGACTCTTTTGGACAAGATAATACCTGTTTTTAAAGTGCTTGGAGTTCAAAGGTGAAAAGGATGCGTGGTATGATGGGATGATATACTTTAAATGTGAATAATCTGTGAAAAATTGAGGAACAGACATCAAATAGAGGTGCTCTCTCTCTCTCTCTCTCTCTCTCAATTAGAGCACTGAGTCATGGGGTTGCACAATAGCAGAGCTGCGTAATCACATAAAGCCGGCTTATCTGTCTCGCCAAGGGCACCCAGTGTACTCTGACCCACTGTGTGTGTGTGTGTGTGTGTGCAGAGATAAGCAGTCTGAGAGCAGATCCATCAGTAGGAGGTGAAATGAAGCGAAAAACAGGTTATAGAGGTGCCGCAGAGCAGGTAGACGATCAAAATCAAATCAAATCTCATGCACAGGAACACACAGGTGGAGGACGAGGTACTGCGATCATGTACTAAGTGGTACTTTAAATAAAAAGTAAAAGTAGGAGTGACGTCAGGTTGGTACTAAGAAGTTAAAGAAGGAGTACCACAGTGTAGAAATACTCACAAGTAGAAGTAGAAGTCACAAAGTGAAAGAATCAACTTCAAAACATCGTTAAAGCACCAAAAGTAAAAGTTGTGCAGTAACACACCCACTCACACTCACACACATACACACACACACACACACACACACACACACACACACACACACACACACACACACACACACTCACACACACACACACACACACACACACACACACACACACACACACTCACTCACACACACACACACACACACACTCACTCACTCACTCACTCACACACACACACTCACTC
>JAVQJD010057793.1:0-13314 GCA_036023655.1 Nannoperca australis
GTGTGTGTGTGTGTGTGTGAGATTCACCGACGACTAGCGAGCCGACTCATAAACGAGCCCAACTATATAGTTACAATATTGATTATTAAAGATCCAAAGCAAAGCTGACAGGAGGGAGGGCCTGATCCGTCTGCTCCTTCTGCACCACAGAGTTATCAATACACCGCAGTCAATCTACTGATATTTATCCTCCCTCATATCACCTACAGAGACCAGCTTACATGTCAGTAACAAATGTGAAATCAGACGATGGCTTAACTTTTGGAGGTTTCCTCCTCAGTGGCACAGCCTCCAAATCTTGGCAGGATAGAAAACTATGTGTTCAGAATCGCATGCTAACACACGATTCATACTAAGCATGACGTCACATTGAGTATGTAGTGCGTTCCAGCTGCACAGTATGTGGATTTTTGTGAAATACCTTGATGTGCACTAGATTAGCAAGATTTTCTGAGTATGCGGCGTGAGTTTACTGGACAAACTCAACTGCTCCAAGATACATTGCGTCTCTTAGCTCTGGAATGTTGTGATCGATACATGTATTGCAGTCACATGACGGTCAGGCTTGAGTATACTTCAGTGTGAACTGTCTGCTTGTAATGGCATACTTAATCATTCATTTGTTATGCAGTATTTAGTAGCCAGTGCGTTAGTGGGCGATATCAAACAAAGCTCATGTTCTAATTTCTGAGATTTCACTATCTACTACCAGGAGGGGGTGCCAATGTCTTGGCTTGAGCTGCACCTGACAAAAACAAGCAGTGAAGCCACACAATTGTGGCGCTCATTCATTGAAAATGGACACACACACACACACACACACACACACGTTGTCTTCATCTGAGTAGCTGCCACTATTGTCCAGCTGTTCTTCTCACTTGGCCTTTTGTATGTTAAGAGACTTGATCTCATTGCCCCTTTTACAAAACAGATTACACATCTACAAAATGCTATATACCTAATTGATGACATGTTTTTTGGACAAATCATCTCTCCTATTCATATATCTGGTTTAGGTGCTATCATAAATATAACCATTTATTTACCCAGGGGAGGCCTGCTGTGTATTATTTCAGATGTGCCCTTCTACACACACAGTAACGTGGGAGGAGCACCCAGAGCAAACACTTTATTGTTGTTCTAACTATGAGTTTTAACAACAAAACCATTTAAGGAGAGAAAGGAAGGTTTCTTTCTGGCCTGTACAGGTTTAACTGTCTACCACAGCGGCCCTGTATTAGTCTCATATGCTCGAACACAAGATGACAGTAGATGCTTTCTGTTGGTGTCTAATAATAGATGTGTGCTGGTTTTCACTAGTCTAACTGCATCACTAAAAAAAACACTACAGCCAGTGCTCTTCCACAGTTAGCATCTCAGTGCTGCTCTGTGTAAATAATGAAGGTCCTCACTCCCAGTTCTGTGTTGCAGGTGGGAAACAGCAAGCACCACCTGCAGGTGGTGAACATCTCCACTGGGAAGAAGGTGAAGGGGGGCTCCAGTAAGCTGACAGGCCGCGTGCTGTCTCTGTCCTTTGATGCTCCGGGGAGGATCCTTTGGGCCGGTGATGACAGGGGAAGCATCTTCTCCTTCCTCTTTGACATGGCCACAGGTACACTGACCACATTTCCATTTGGCAGAGGAGGGCAAAGGACGGATCACAAATTATAATTAGTTTTTGTATCATGCACTGAATGGTGTGTCGTGTCCCCCCCAACCACCATCCCACAGGGAAGCTGACCAAAGCCAAGCGCCTGGTGGTGAGTGAAGGCAGCTCCATCTGCAGCATATCTGCTCGGTCCTGGATTAGCCGAGAGGCCAGAGACCCCTCCCTGCTGATCAACGCCTGTGTCAATAAGCTGCTGCTGTACAGGTCGGTCTGTGTGAGCAAGTCACTGTTTATTAATAGACAGTTTTTGTCTTAACTGTGCCATCTTCATTGGTGTAGCAACGTGTATGTGAAGATGTATTTCAGTTGTTACACTGAATGAGATTTTTACGTTGGCAGGGTGGTGGACAATGATGGTACACTACAGCTGAAGAGAAGCTTTCCCATCCAGCATGGCTCCCAGCTCGTCCATAGCATCTTCTGCCCCCTCATGTCTTTCAGACAGGGGGCCTGTGTGGGTAAGAAGTGAAAATTAGAGCACAGTTCATTATATGTTGCAGGCTATCCAATGTGGGGGGGAAATATATGCAAAAAATAGCAATTAACCTTTTCAACAATTAAGTAACGTACCTTGTTAGCTTGTATGTATTTTGGAGTGAATCGAATTGGTTTTGTAAAGTGTTATACAGCATGTTGTGTGCGTCAGAGCTTTTATGTTTGACACACACTGCCTCAGAGCTTCACCTTACTTGACTTACCTTTTTATTGTTTCCTAAAAGGCAACAGTTTATTTTATTCAAGGATTGTCTGTGTTTAAATTATCAGGTTTCTGTCTCCAATTAACAGAAGGATGTCACTCCTAACAATACCATCAAGAATCTTCGATTAAGGATGTGGTGTAGTTTCACTGTTACAAAAGCCACAGATATTTTGCAACATGTCAGCCTGCAATATTTCAATAAAGGGCACGACCTGACAAACAGACACGTGGGGAATGTGTCAAAACTGGCTTCAAATCTGTATCTCTTGAGTGTTAAGCAGCATTCTTTTCCTGCTAGAAACTTAAAGGCTGTATAATGCATACAAGTGATTTTAACACTGTCTCCTGAGATAGTTTAGAAGCAGTGTAAACTACTGATACCCATTTTCAATTAAAAATGTATTCTTTTTTTTTTTTTGCCATAATTTCTCTTCAGCATTTTAACTTCTTGATCTGCTGATTTCCTCTCTCTTGCAGTGACTGGCAGTGAGGATGCCTGTGTCTACTTCTTCGACGTCGAACGCAACACCAAGGCGATAGTGAACAAGTTACAGGGTCACGGGGGACCAGTGCTGGATGTCAGCTTCAACTGTGATGAGAGTTTACTGGCATCTGCCGATTCCACCGGCATGGTCATCATCTGGAGGCGGGAGCAAAAGTGACTGATCAACCAATAAAATGCTTTCATCCGCTCCTTAACCGTCCTATAACAAGTCTGTAGATTTTCACTGGAATGTAACAGGATGCGTTAATCGTTTTAATTTAATGATACTCAAGTGCAATCAGAACACCATGTTGTGTAGGTGGTTGGGATGTCTTAGAAATTCAAGAGGTGTGTGTGTTTGTGTGTGTATCAGCTGCAGCTGGGAAATTGCTTTTGAACAAAGAAAGAAAGAAAGAGAGCGCTACTCCCATGCATGTGTCATGGCTTACCTCTGACCTGTATGGATATGACTGAATTTGTGTGAAAAGGATACAACGTAATCTTCCAGAGAAACCACATCCAACACTTTGTATCACACTGACAGTCCCTCTGGTGACGAGTAATGCTAGTTCACTATTTATGTAACTGTTATTCAAGCAGTGTAATCAAGTGTAGTAAAATCGCCTTCTTTGCTGTCACTTCTGCAATTGCCTGTTTGCATTTGAGACCATGTGCATGACATTGAACTCAGAATCATTCGGTAGGAATATCAAATTGATCATCCCAAAAGACAAACAAGTATGTTTTTATGTGTTTGTACTTATCTGTGTGTATTGTAGTTTCAGTTCATGTTGGTTGGAGATTCATATAATTTATTTAACGCACATACAGAATAAACTACTGTAACTGTCAGCAGTCTGTTTCTTTTTTTCACAAAATATATATATTTGAAACTAACAGAAATTGTAATAACAGAAGAGTTAAATGTAGTAGGGTGGTCGAACCTATGGTGTAGGAGAGCGTTAGTCATTGTGTGGGTCTTAAAGACTACACAGGATTCCCCCCTACATCAATGTAAAAATGTACTGTAGCCTTTGGAGCTGGGTGATATTTCTATATGTTATGAGATCAGGTATTTTCTTGGGATTCTGGTTGTTTTAACATTGTGGAAGAGCTTTTATGGATGTTATAATGTTCAATAATATTTGACTAGCTAGTTCTAGCTGAGAAGAAAATAGTAAATTCCTGTGCCCATTTTGCCATCAATAATGATAATCACATTTATAATGATGTTTTTAGCAATGCTAGCAGTGTGGCTCTATGTATGGCCACATCAGTTGATCCACATCTTTTTTCCAGCAGTCTGAAATATCTCAATCTGTTTGATGTATAGGCATGGAAATTTGTACAGACATTCATGGTCCCCAGAGGATGACTTTTGCATTCCAGTGAAACATATTGATGGATGAATTGCTGTGACATTTGCTACAGATATTTAAGGTCCCTTTTAATTTGTCCAATACTTTAGTGTCCTGAGATAACTTTGTTATATGGCACTATATAAATATAATTTAATTTAATTGAATAGATTATGACCAAATCCCTGCAAAACTAATGACACATTAGTTCACATTAAACTCAGCTGTATTCTGTGTATAGTGCTAATTAGCTGTTAAAATACTAACATGCTAAACTTAGACGCTGAACATGGTAAACGTACCTGCCTCTGCCTGTTAGCATGCTGATATTAGCATTTACACTGCTGTGTAGGCCTTTGGGGCCTATAATCAAACCCCAAAATATCTTCACATTATCAGTATTGAGGTTTTTGGTCAAATAAATAATACATAATATATAATATACATATATAATACTGTAGTTAGTTGCAGGTTAATGTCCACAAACTATCAGGTGGATCAGACGTTTCCAACCTTTTCGGGTTGAGATCCCTTAAAATAAATAAAGTACTTTCGACTCGAGACCACTCACAGTATTTGTGTTGATATGAGTTGTGAGCAGTTCAACCAAAGAGTGATTTTTTCCTTTTCCAATTTTGTTTTTCTTGAAGGATTTTTAGAGGCCAAGGGGTGAAGCTATGTAATATTTCACGAGAAAAACAATAAAATCTGAAAATAAACATACATGATTTTGTTTAGCAGAAGTGTCTGCTGACCTCTCAAATATTTCTTGGAGACCTGACCCCCAGTTTCGAATCCACTGAGTACATCCGAACCACACATTCAACTCCCATTGATGAAGAAATGCTAGGTCTAGATTAGCTTTAAAAATTATACATTAGTGTTGCATTGACTGACTAATGAATCAGTGCAATTCAAGACATTATGCTTCACGTTGTCATCTCCACACTGTTTACACTGTATCGCTATAAGAGAAAGACATAATTAACTAAAAACTGTGGAAACAGGTTGAAAAAAAGTCACCGGGGGCAGCGTGTAGAAATCTGTGATTTAACGTTTCAAACACATTATGTATGATTTATGCACAAATGCAGTGCCCTCAGACTTGATTGTTTTCCTCTCAAGGTTGGTGAGGGTATTGTGACGTATAAATGTGGCTGTGTGGGAGTGAAAGCTCAGTGAATGGTTGCTGTTTGGGAAGGTCAGGACGGGGCTTTGTTTGAAACAGGCAGAATAGGTGCTGATAAGAAAAACAGGAAATCCTATCGAAGAGAGCAACACAAAACTTCTTCTATGTGTGAACCTGAGTGCTCTGATAGGACAATGCACAACTCCTCATCTTGAGAACATACAGTGGGCGAAGGATCCGTTTTCTCAAATGAGTAAGACGCCTTTTGTTGTGGTGTATCTTGGAGGAAAGTGGGAAGAAAACAAAAAATAAGCACTTTAGATGAATCTTCAACATCAGCTCTGGTGAGACAGAGAGGCAGTCTGATACAACCTGGTAAACCTGGACTATTTAGAGGATGTTCACACAGTTGATGCTGCTCACTATGGAAACATCTTTTCCATCAGCCACAGTCTGAGCGCACAAATAAAGACAATGATAATTATCTCTCATTCAAATTCAAAATATGGGCTAATTGTTTATGGAGAGAAAACACAATCATACAATGGCTGGATTTCAATCAGGCCCTAATTAAGATTGAAAAATATAATTTTCTCTCCATCCTTTCCCTTTTATTTTATAATGGCAGAAGTTTAATTTGTAGTATGGTTGGTTGCATAAGGTTTGCTGTACATGTGGAGTATGTATGATTTGTTTTACCACTAGAGAAAGATTAAAGTATTTTTTTATGTGATTTGTTCCTTATCATGCAGAGAAGTTAACCCTTAACAGCAACACTTAAAATCCTTTATATTTTGAGCAGTAGTATTATTTTACTTGTAAAATTACGTTTTTTTTCTTCTATGGTACCACAAGCATATGAGAGCTTTGAAGAATAGAATTTGTTTTTCTGGTCCATTGAGGGATTGAATGCCGCCTTAAACCCATTTCTCGGTTTACACAAGAGTCCACAGCTGCCACTTGAAAAGCCTGCTACAGAAGAGAAGTTATTTTTATTTACAATATTTTACTGTCTTTTTCTGGATTTCTGGATTTTGTGTTGTATTAAATGTCCTCTTGTTTGTATGTCACATGATGTGGTTAAAATATTTATACTCCATCGCATTTCAAGGTTCTGCTTTGGATCATCGATATCAAATTCAGGTTTATTATTATCTAAATGTGAATTAACTTAACTCATCATTTATGGAGTTTGGTTACGACTGTACATGTCCTTCATTGACATTTCATGTTAATGCTTGAGTCCCCTTACTCTTTTGGGTTTTTGAAACCTTGCAATATATTTATTTAAAGCAAGACTAGGTAACTTTTGAAGGTAAAAAACTAACACATTAAACTCTGTATTGTGTCAAATGAAACGTTGAATTCATAAGAGACATGCATCCTTTGCTCAATTCAGCACAGTCAGCCTCACTTGCTCTGGTATGACTAGCTTATGGTGGCTAATGTATTGCTATATAACATTATATGACATGGCTTCATTGTGTTCTTTAATTTGGACTCTTCTCTATTTGTGCAACTGTGGCATTATGTTTTAGTATTATCCTGTATGTTTTCATTCAAAGCCATACTGACTGCTGGTTAGCAAAAGCTACATAGTGTCATTTTAAGTTTTGTTGCAGGGAGGTTTAGGTATTTTAGGACGGTAGCTTAAGAAACGTACTTCTTGGATCCAACCTTTTTTTTTTTGCTTTTGCACAGTTTGTAAATATCTCTTACGGTTTTTGTGTGTTTATACACCAGTTTCCACAGATTGGAAAGATTGGTACTTGAGTAAGACATCACAAATCCCTTTGACTCTACATTAGTTGTTGGTCAGTGCTCAGTGAAGAGAGGAAAGTGTCAAGATGACTTTACCATTTCATGTACCCTTTTGTTTTGTATATTTTCAGGAACTAAAATGCACATGGGATGTAATTTGTGCTGTAAAGTGGTCTATGTCCTGTGAAGTGTTCTCCACAAGGATCCAGCCATGTCAACATCCAGGCAGGTCATGACTCAGAATGCATCAAAAGTAGAGTCTTTATTGATGAGTGGGCAAAAGAACCACCTCAGTTAAACTGTACAGTTACAGAATATCATCTCGCGAAGGAATGCCAGACGTAAAAATGATGGACCTCAGTTCACTTTTCATTTCGTCTTCCCATATCAACATCTGTACAAGTTGTAATCCACAGTCTTGAATCTATGAAATGCAGTGGAATGCATGCTAATACAGTATGCTGTGCAAGTGTCCACATTTAGAAAACTGACTGCACAAGAATATCTATGCCTAACGTACTGTAGGTCTGACATTTGTATTACACGAGTCTTAATTTGTAGAGACTGGTTTCCATACACTAAACATCTCTGGGGTCGTATCCAGCCTGACGGCGTTTTGATTTTGAACTTACTGTGATCCAGGACGCTCGAATGGTGATATTTATGTTGAGGGGAAAAATAAGAGGGCCTGGTAACATTCAAGTTTCCTTCACATTAAGTGCCACTTCATTTATTCGTTTATTTTTTCTGATGAGAGCATAACAGTACTTTAAAAACATTCCCAAGACCATCATTTGCAAATAAATGTTCATTTGCTAATGATTTTTTTTTTTAAACGACGTAATTTACATCATCATTCAAGTCATTAAATCCTATGGCCTGTTTGCAATGTACAAGTGTTGTTTTCTAATTATTCTGTCCCCGTTTTCATTATCCATCTGTAGTTCACGTTTGCTTGTACATTACCATTAAAAATCAGACTACATTTTCAGTCACGGAAATCCATTTAAAGGATACATTTCCATATGATGATTGTTCAATTTTGCATGATTTTGAGACACCAAGATGAGGCTGCTTTCATACTGACTCAATATTACTGGAACCTATTCTATCATCATTATTTCTCTCATCGTTCTCCCTTCCTCCTCTCTTCTCTTTCTATCTCTTCCTCTCTCTCTCTCTCTCTCACACACACACACACACACACACACACACACACACACATACACACAATTGCTATATAAAAACACACAAGCAGGAATGTACATTCCCGTACAGTCTATACAATATGAAATCAAGTCATATTTCAAAATAGTGTCATCTGCTTAACATGTATAGTTTACAAATAAAGGAAAACAGGCAATTTTTTATGATACAAAGAAACCTGACACGCCCTAAATCAAGTCCAAAAAATCAAGCATGTTAGGGGCTTCTTGGGTTCACAACAGCTATTTAAATGTATCCAGTGTTATTGGGTCCATTCCATATTCTGCAGTCTCCTTTGAATTACATGAAAAGGCGTCTGGGGTGGTCTATCAGTCCATTCAGACCCTTTGAGTTCCTTGACGTGTTTCAGAGTTAGTAACGCTCTGATCAACACTTTCTATTCACAGTCCACAGCACACTTCTTCAAGGATTTCAACCCTCTGTGTGTCTGGTTTGTGCCTCATGTGACACAGAAACAAATTCTCAGTTGAAAGCTCTGGGGCGTGTCCCACTGAAATAAGGCAACATTATTTTAAAATGGCATCTGTCACACTTAGTTGGAGCGGTGATTGTTGTGATCTTTCCTATGTAATAATCATACAGTACATTATCAGAAATACAAACCATGAAAGTGTTACCGGGGCGTTTCTATCGCCCTGTTTGAACCTTTGCACCTGACACATTTATTCAAACATTGACATTCTTAATGAAATGGCACTGTGCCTGCATTTGTTGGCAAAAATTTGATTTTGTTGTGCAAAACAACAAAACAGACACTTTACCAAGGTGCATTACATCGCATTCTACTCTCCAAATTTCCCTTTAAACCTGAAACATTCTCTTCATTAAGCTCATATCTTATCACATAATGCAGTAGGCCTCATCCTGGGGCAGGTGTTGTTTAGTCCTCCAGTAGGTGGGCAGGTGAGCTCTCAGCACTTTCCTCAGGTCCTCGTTGAGCAGGAGACAGAAGATAGGGTTGACTCCGGCTTGGGCGAAACTCATCCACACTGTGATGGAAAGGTACTTGTGAGGGATGGTGCAGGACTTGACGAACACCCTCCAGAAGCATGCCACGATGTAGGGAGCCCAGAGGACCAGGAAGAGCAGGGTGATGGTGTAGAACATCCTGCCCAGCCTCCGCTCTGACCTCACCTCTTCCATCCCGAGCAGCCGCCGGTGTTGATTGTGTAAATTCTGCCTGATGCCCAACAGAGTGGGTGGCATGGGACCACGACCGAACCCCGCAATCCAGTTAGCTGCAGCTTGACCTGTAGCCCCAGGACCGTGGAAGGTCCAGTTCTGGCTGATAGCTGGCACTAGCTGGACAGGTTTCATCTTGCGGTGCCTGTACTCAAACAGCAGCAGCTTGGCGTAGAAACCGTGGGTGGCCAGGACAACCACGGCCAGCATGAGCATGAAGCCTAGGGTGTCGTTGGTCTTCAGGTAGCGGTGTTCAAAAATGCACTGATCCTCATCACGGATGAACTTGTACGTTCCCACATCGAAGACAGGTGGGAACGCCATGGCAACGGCCAGAGTCCACACCATGCAAATAATGGCGGCGCAGGTCCAGATGGTCATGCGCTTGGCGTAGAATCGGTGGTGGGCGATGGCAAGGTAGCGGGTGACAGCCACACAAAACAGCATGAAGGCAGCGTGAAAACAAAACAGCACGGCCATAAAAGCCACAACTTTACAACTCAAGGCACTGTAAGTCCAGGCCGAGCTATTGTGGACGGAAACCAGCACAAAGGGGAAGCACGCAGCAGAGCGAACTGCATCGGCCAGGCACAGGTCCAGGAGAAAGAAGTAAGGAGCCTTGTGAAGTGTCCTGTCTCGTAGGACCAGCATGGACACCAAGAGGTTGCCTACAAGGCTGACACAGATGATCAAACCCAAGAAGACCAGCTTAAAGTAGGCAGACACATCTGTGGCAGAGATTCCTCCACTGTTACTGCTGCTGCTGCTGCTGCCGCCTCTTGCCAGTCCACTCTGTGAAGCCAGCACAGCCAGCAAACTACCGGGGCCATCGATGGCAAAGCTCTGGTTAGCCATTCTGTCACCTTCCACGAGAGCCTGCCTGGTTCGGGGCCCTTTTTAAACACTACTGATCCTCCTACAGCCGTCGTCTCCCACGGCTCTCTCGTATTTACAAGGAGAGGCCGTACGGATCTTTTCTACATGACAGACTCATCTTTGCTCTTTGTCCACAACCTCACCACCTGTGAACAGAGACACACATTTTTGTAGAATGAAAAACAAGATGTCTGATGTGCCTGTTAGGTCTAAAACAGCCCACTAAACGGAAACAAAACTAACATTTAGCAACATTGACACAGAAGTGCTGTGTTGGGCAACACAGTGAAAATCTCTGCCTTCCTGTTTCTCTATGGCTGGGATCAGATCAGCAGCTCTACAGCATGCCAGCTCCTTGGCTCTCTCAGTAATTACCTTGCCCGTTGCTAAGATACAACAGCTCACATACTTTGTGCAAGTGTGGGTGTTTGAGTGAATGCATGGGGGTGTACAGGGGGATGGAGCAGACACAGTACAACCAACACTGGGCATGTCCAACAAACAGAGATGTTGTAAATGAGTAAAGAACATTTTCTGCTTTCTCTCTGCTGCTCTGTGCATGTGTATGTGCATGACAGTCGGTTAAAGAGCAGAGAGTGTAATCTGTATACCATTCATAGCACATAACAAATATGAGGATATAATGGAGCAGAGCAGGCGGCCATTTGGCTTTTACCGTAAGCCTGTATATGTTTTACTCAACAGGAGGAGAAAGTTATCATTGTGATTATAATAGTCAGGCCTCTGTGTTTTAGCAAGGAGCCAGAAACACGCCTAGTTTGGAGAAGACATGATTAACAAGGTGGAAATTCAATAAAAAAAGAACAAAGAAATAAATTTGAGATGCAGCCTCCCCTAAAAAAACTCATTTATAGGCGGGTGAGGTGACAATAAAACATAGCTGTGCTTGTCTGGGTGGGCCTTGCCTATGTAGGCCAAGAAACACAATGTGATTTGCTGTAAGAGTATGCTTAATTTCTTCCCCCATACATAATACAGCCCTCTGCCACCTTGACAAATATCATTTCACCTGATTAGATGGCTGCCATGTCAGCTAGGCCTGAAACACAGGCTGGAGTAAAAAAACAGATGAACAGGTGTCAAAATCACCTCTGCTGTGTGTACGTATGTGTGTGTGTGTGTGTGTGTGTGAGAGAGAGGAAGAGAAAGAGAGAGGGAGATGATAACCTACCTTTCATCCCCTCATTTTTCGTGTGTGTGTGTGGATCTGTTCTTCTCTCACGGCAACAACAACAAAAAAAATGATCCCAGTCGCTTTGTTTCACTGTTCGTTAAATCGAGAGAAAAACACATAATAGAGCCTCGTGCTCTTGCTGTGCTCTCGGGCTCAAACAACACCTGTTATGCATAAATCCATCGCGAGGAAATCGAATTGAGCAACATATAATAAACATAAGGCGGCAGAGGCGATATAATAATCAACAGCTGATCAAACAGTCCAGGACGAGGACTCTGCTGTTAAGCCACATTTAGCCTAACAGATATGTATATAAAAAAAAAAAAATCACTGCCTCCCTTTTACAGTTTCATGGAGAGGGATGTGTTCATTTGGTCTGTGTCTGAATATCATCCGAGAAAACAGATTTTATGTTGCATCACGTCGAAGATGGATTTCCAGAAGGCTAGAAACAGACGCGATCAAAAATATATATATCCCGTCCTGTTCATATATCCAAAATGATGTCAGATTATCAATGCTTATAATAACCCACCCACAAACGTTAGAGAGGAAAAAAGATCGCGCATCCCCTAAATGAATCGTCTTGGCATGTATATTGGCTAGTGGCACCAGAACAATTAGTCCACACAGACAACAGCCTCGATACGTCTCTTTCTCCCATCTTTCAGTCAAAAAATGAATTGTATTTACCCTGAACTGTTATTATGCAGTCTTTGTTTTGCTGTCCAGCGAAGGCGGACTACATCTCAGTAGTCCACAATAAAAAGCCTCCATGACAGAACAGATACATTTCTGACAAATCCAGCGATGTCACCGGGAAAGTCACATTGCCAACGCTGTCGAAATCACGATATCAATGAAAGAAAATGAAAGAAAACAACCCAAGAAAAACTAAAACAACGCGGCTGGATTAGGCGAATTATTCCTGAATAATCCCAATTATGGCTGCTTGCAAGGAGGCAGCTCGCACATTCGCGGAAATCGTCGGTTTTATTCGGAGAGGGAGAGAGAGAGAGCGAGGAAGAGAGAGAGAGAGGCGGACCTGTGCAGTATTGTGGGCCATAACTTGAAAGTGATGTTTTATTCTAACCGTCTCTCCCTGGCATCATGTATGACGCGTCTGTTGTCCCCAGTGTGGACACAGCGAGGAGCTCCAGCTGTCAACAAACAGTGTCTTTCATTGGTCTCCTGCCCTTGGTGACAGGGCTGGACCCCAAAATGATCCAGACAGGCCCAACAGGGCGGCAGCAAGGAATTCTGGGTCCTCTGGAGGAATATGAGGCCTCCTTTTTTCAGAATAAAATGATCAAACTCGAATTTACATGGCAACCTAAAATAATAACCATACACCATATCCCATACAGAATACAGTGTTTTCATTTTCTATCTATGCATTATATCTTATATATATATACTTTATGTATAGTTTATTTGCTGCTTGTAAATTGTAACATTTGAACTGGCACCATCATGTTTACCTTGCACCTCCCTTTATCTCATTGTTTTATATAATATTTTATTATTGTTGTTTACTATTGTTTTGTTATTGTCCAAGCTGACAAAAGGTCTCTAGGGATGGCAATGTTGGCTGGTTGGTCCACCACTTATAATAATAACAACAACAATAATAATAATAATAATAATAATAATAATAATATTAATAATAATGTTATTTATACATCACCTTTCAAAACAAAGTTACAAAGTGCTTTACAGTAAAATGCATT